>JAFELO010001223.1:30534-57144 GCA_017140195.1 Eumaeus atala | reverse complement strand
ATATATATATATATATATATATATATGTGTATATATATATACATATATACAACAACCAACCTTTAATTCTCATGAGGATATTATATTATCGTAACTCTGTTAATAATATAAATGCGCCTCGTGGTCTAGTTGTCTAGTTAGTGGTAAGCATGGTGAACCGCAGTCCCTGAGACCTGGTATCGAGTCCAGGTGTAATTGGGATTATTCAAGTTCGAGTAACAGTCCAGAGTCGAGGACTTGGCGGTGTTACACCCCCGTGCCTCGCAGTGCACGTTAAGTTGTCGGACCTGCGCCTGACTTCTCTCCGGTCGTGTCGGACAGCCGTCACATCCGTATTGGAAGAGGAGAGAACAAGGAGTGCACTTGTGCACATACCTGTGCCGTATACTCTTCCTGCCCAGTTGGCATATACGCAGTCTATAGAGATGGCCGCCGTGGCCGAAAGTCGGCTAGGATGACATTATTATTATTATTATTATTATAAGTGTGATATATGTATTTGATTCTTTCACGCAAAAACGACTAAACGAATTTTGTTAAAATTTTGCAAAAATACAGATCACAACATAAAATTAAACAAATTTTAATTGTTAAAACATATTATTTTTATCGTCAGAAAGAAATAAACGATTTCCTTATGATGGATTATATGAACCTGTTTGAAGTCATTTAGTAGTCATAACATTTAAAATTATGTAACAATTTTATACACATAGTGGTGAATGTGTTCAGGGCTTGTTTGGATTCCCAAAATTTAATAAACAGGTAAGTACTTATGATGTAACCTATATACTCCCTATTCTTTTTAAGAATAATACACAGTAACTCCTGTATAACAAAGATCATTAATACTAACATCGATTTAAACGATTTCAGCGAATGATTGTTAACAATCTGTACACTAGTTTAACCATAGCTTCAAAGTCATTTAATGTAGGCAGGAAGTAATGCATTTAATAACATTTTTAATTTATATCAAACTCGCACCGCTATCGACCATATTTACTGTAAACACGAAAGGTTACAAATTAAAAGACCAATAATTAAGTAATGTTTTCGTTTTATTGATTTTTAGTAGGTTGTATTGTCTTGTCTATTGTGTCTTGAATAAAATATGCAGTGTTCAACAAATGAACCGGTATAAATAGGAGAGATTTACAAGTTAGTGACTAGTCGCGTGGGCTTGTAGTCTAATTACATCCGTGGAATAGACGAGACTGGCAAATGCCAACTCAATATGAGCTGGTAACACCTACATAATGTTTATACGTGACGAAAATTGTGATTAGCGTTTCAAATAAACAGATCTAGGGCAATACTAGATTAGAGCCGCCAATAGGCTAGAGCTGAGGTGCGAATGGCTCGATTGTCATGCTTGAAGTGAAATGAATCTATAGAATATATTACCTAAATATAATGGAAATATTTTATTTAGTATTTTTACACATTATTGTAGATAATATTTAATATATCTTTTATAATATATAATATATTTTTTATAATATTTAATATATATTTTATAATATATAATATATTTTTTTATAATATACGCCATATAGATAAGTCGTCCTCCTTTCTTCCTTCCCTGACACGCTTTTCACAATCCGCACAAAGCCCGACAGCGTATCTGTCAATTTACGGCGATGTCATATGAGCGAGAGGTACCTCCCGTCGTCGTGGTCGTGGTCGTGGCGGTCCCACTCCGCTGCAATCCAGCGTACCACTACTTATACACACACATAATCATGTACGCACTAGTACAAAATGTGTAAGCCTTTAATACGTAATACCAAATGTATAGGTAAATAATGACATCTGTGGACTCATCACACCACGTCAGCCTAGCCCTGCACAATGTACCAAAAGGACTTGTGTTACAGATACCTAGGCACCGGAAATATATTTAATATTTTATATATTTAAGAAAACTTATATATTTAAGATTTTTGTTATAGAAACACATAGAAAATATATATAAACAGCCATGTCCTCGGCGGGATTCGAACCCGCGACCTCTGTCGTAACACGCGGACTAACCGCCACGTTACCAAGTGAAACAAAAACTATTTTGATAAAAGAATCGCAAATCCAATGAATTGAAATTTAGAATTCTTTGAAATCTTTATAGTTGCCAATCCGCCATTGTATATACTATTTTACATTGTATGTATCAACTAGCCGGGAATTAATGTAAAATGTGTTTACTACTTCCTTCCGTTACTTTCATTTTTTAAATCTACACTAATGTTATAAAGAGGATAACTTTGTTTCTATGTTTGATTGTAATGAATAGCCTCAAAAACTGATGGACCGATTTGAAAAATTCTTTCACCATTTTCTACATTATCCGAGTAACATAGGCTATTTTTTATCTTGGAAAAAACAGGGTTCCATAAGATATTTCAGAAGAGTTACTTCTTTTTCGTTCGTTGCCTAAAACATAAAAGATAGAAATTAATGGTACCATAAAGTGTACAAATTAATGGTAAATCTTATAAAAACATCTACAAAAACCTCCTCGACACACTATACATATCTATGTCCAGTGAGGCACAACAACCATTTTATTATTAAAAGATCTAGAATATTTTTGATTACATTTAACGTGTTTATTTTACTGCTATTATAACATGAAGTCCTATAACACGGGTGCGGCTAGTACAGATTCCGCTCCTTACAACAGTTAACACAATATTCTTTGTATACCGTTGTGAGTGAAATAAACATTTTTATTATTATTATTATTATTATTATTATTACTATTACCATTGCCAATGACATAGCCATTGTCATTGCCATTACCATTACCATTACTTATTACTATTACATTATTATTATTATTATTATATAAATTTAATAAGTACTTGTAATTTCATCCAAAACTTAACCTATACAAATATAGTAAATCTGAATATTATGTATGTATGCTCTAATCTCGGCAACTATGAGGCCAATAAAAAAATCATTATCAGCCCTTACCGGTCCACTGCTGGACATAGGCCTCTTCCAAGACGACCGATCTCCTGCCACTCGCATCCATCCCGGACCGTCTACTGCACGGAGATCGTCTTCCTACCTGGTGAACGTTCGACCAACATTTCGTTTCCGTAAACGCGGCCTCCACTCCAGAACCTTACAGGCCCATCTGCCATTTGGCGAGCCTATTCGTCGCGTGATATCGGATACTTTAGTTCTCTCCCTTATGACTTCGTTACGAATTCTGTCGGACAGAGAAACACCCAACATAGCAAGCTCTATAGCCCGTTGAGCTACCGCAAATTTGGGGATAAGTCCTAAATAAAGAGGCCATGTTTCGGCCCCGTAGGTCATCACAGGGAAAATGCATTGGTTGTATACTTTCGTCTTCAAGCTCTGCGGTATAGGCGACCTGAGAATGTGACGAAGCTTCCGGAATGCTGCCCAACCCAACTGAATCGTTCTATCGGCTTCCTTCGCGAAGTTATATCTTAGGTAGTTATAACTTCGAGAAGAATTGCAATAATTGCCCGAGGTAGACGTATACATCTACGACTTCGAGAATAGTACCATCGACGTTCACCGGCCTCGGAGGAACGTGTTCGTTAAAATGTTATATAATGCATTTATCGAGGAATGCTACATGCGGTGTACCATCACGCTACGACAGCTGTTATAAGCTTAACGCGAGAGAAGCCACAGGGTGCTGCTAGTATAATATATACCCGCCAATTGCAAGAGGAAGTTGCGTGGGGGTTCCATACTAAAATTAGATATAAGCATGACAACCTATATGATAGTAAGCCTTACTTTCCAGGACTTACAAATGCCAAACAAGGCCAATCCAATTGCGACGAAGAGTGCGACAGGGGGATGTTATTTCCCCGAATCTGTTCACTATTGCTTTGGAGGACGTCCATAAGACTTTGAACTAGGTAGAATGCGGTACAAATATTTTACGGCGGTTATTAAACGAAGATGTGAGGGACATCCTCGTTTCGCCGATAATATTGTTATGTTGGCCGAATCGTTGGAGAGCTAATTCACCGAACACGTTTTCCCTAGGCCGGTTAACGGCGATGGTGAGATTCTCGAAGTCGCAGACGAATACGTCTACCTCAGGCAACTATTTCAATTAGGTAGATATAACATCGAGAAGGAAGCCAATAGAAGGATACAGTTGGGTTGGTCAGCATTCCGGAACCTTCATCACATTCTCACGTCGCTTACGCCGCAGAGCCTGAAACCAAACTCTTCTACCAGTGCGTTCTCCCCGTGATGATCAACGGGGCCGAAACACGGCCTCTTAATCTAGTAATGGTCCGCAAGTTTGCGGTAGCTCAAAGGGCTATTGAACGTGTTATGTTGGGTGTGTCTCTGTCCGACAGAATTCGTAAAGAAGTCATACGGCAGAGAACTAAAGTATCCGATATCACGCGATAAATATGCTTGCTGAAGTGGCAATGGGCTGGTCACACACTCAGAACAACAGATGGACCAGTAAGGTTCTGGAGTGGAGGCCACGTTTAGGAAAACGGAGAGTACGTCAACCGTTTACCAGGTTAAAAGACGATATCCGTGCAGTAGCCGATCCCGGATGGATGCGTGTAGCAGAAGATCGGTCGTCTTGGCGTTCATTGAGTTCATATAATGAATGAAAAATTAAAAAAAAAATAGGTTCAAATATTGTTATAGCCTTCGTGTTACTGAATGAAAGTCTTAAATTTAATTCAGATATAATTATAATTTGTATATTTTGATGATGTATCAAAAGGGAGTAACAATTGTTTGTAAACAATGTAAATTCAGCAAAGCGAAACACCTAGTTACAATATACACTTGGCTTTAAAGGAAATTCATTAATGGGGGACGTTCAGACAGACAGTCTTATTATATATTTACACACGGACTAGCAACAAAGGAAGCTAATGTATGGCAACATCCGTATCTACTAATTTGACATAAAGAATTTTATACTATACGACACGACATTTCACACCCTTTATAATAAAGAAATCTAGATGAACTTTTCTTTAGCGCTGCATTGCAGCAGAATTGGGCCGGCACGACTGGGAAGGTACCTCAGGTTCACATGATACCGGCGCAAAGTGACAACTTCGGTGTCACGTTTCGTGTGGTTATAAGTAGGTGAAGGGCAACCGCATCCGTATAGTAATTATGCTCATGCTGATGGGAATCGGTAGTCGTTAAAGTGCACTGATTTCTCGTTCGTCCCCCTACTCTACGAAAATTGTTTACGCTCCGTTCACTGTATCTACATAAGTTAAAATTGTCAGATCGAAGAATCTATTACAAGGATAAAGGTTTAACGTTACAGTATGTCAATATATACGCGTAAGGGTTATATTTATCACCCGTATTATCGGTAATGACATAATTTAAAAAGGGGCCCAAGGGACCTACCCACCTCCACCCATGCTCCATCGGTATACGGAGCGAATCATGGGAGATGCACGGGGGTTTGCTCACCGGTTCTGTTTCCCAACGTGCAATTCTTGACTCCTTACACATTATTTAAGTGCTCTGTCATTGTTTCACTCTCCCCTTTCTGGGGCCTGATACCACAAAGACAAAAGTTGTCATCGGCCTCATCAGTCCGGATTATCTCGATGCAGCTACGTCGTTAACTATCCTTCCTCTTCGTGTGCCATGTATGCACAAATGTCCTCAATGGCTTAAAACTCTGTTCTGTTGCGACCAAATCCAGGTGATAGACTGGGCCCACTATCGTCCGTTGGATGCCGTAAAACGTGGCATTTCGCTCTTTTTTGTACAAGTCCCATTCCCACAGTACATGTCCTCTGGTTTCAGCCTCATGACCGCAAAGACATTATGGTAGGTCACATAACGCCCTCCTGTGCAGGCGACCCCTAAGGACCCGTATCCTGTTAGTATCTGTGAAATAACGTACTCAGGTTCCACCCATTATCCAAGGAAACAAGCAGCACAGCACCCTCCCGTTGGCACACGCGGCCCAGCGTGACTGCCAAGGGGAGATGACATCGTCCGCGATGGCGCTTTTCTTTTCCTTGCGCGCCTTGCCCTTGAGCCCCTCGCACTCCTCCTGCACGTGTCCCGATCGAAGAACCTCCAGATCGGCAGGCAGAACGCTACTGGTAGCGCCACACTGCTGCATAACCTTTAGGACTTCGTCAATTAAATCAAAGCTGGTCTTTGGGTGCGTAATAATGCACAACATACAACATACAAGTGAAAGCGTCGATACCAAAGCGCTGCAGCATATGTCCGGATTGCAACATAGGTTCCGTGGTACAGAAACCTAAGTGACCGGTACTTTACACCCCACGAGGAGGTAGAGACACGTGAGACCTTCCTGAAAGAGCTGGCGGCCTTCTCGCCCATCAAAACCGCCAGCAGCGCAAAGCAATGCTTGGTTGTCTATGTGTACACTCGCGATCGAGGTTCCATTCATCCTAATGGTTGGTCCACTTTTAAAACGACCCTTAATTGTCATAATCTGGGACTTGGCTGCGGAAAATGTTAACCTATTACGGGTCCCCCAATCCCATAGACTGTTCAAGATCGTGGAACATTCCTGCACAATAACGGCGCACAACGCTGCCTGGGTCACAAGCGTCAAATCGTCTGCGCATGCCAAAATATCCCTCTGATCTCGTCAATTTCAGGATATCGTCTAGGAGGCGTTTCCATAGTATGGGGTCCAATACCGAACCCTGGGGACATCCCATTCTGGAAACCTTCTAAACCGTGAGCAGGCCAACTGTGAAGCCAACCAGCCCCAAAGGACAATCGGTGAAAAGGCAACTTTGAAGAAATTAGACAATAATCATTTCACAAGTTTGTAGGAGCAACACTAGCCAGCCACATGTCGGATTTTGTAAAAACTTTGTAAAAGAGCTCGAATTGCTTTTACGATACGAATACACTGCTTTGAAGTCGAAGATTGTATATGCCACCATTGTTAACGTCATAATTATAATTAATATAATTAAATACGAATTATTAAAATTAAGAATATATAATTAGCATAAAATTACCGTAGCAAAATACATTTTAATGATAATGCTGACAGTTGGATAAGTTGTATATCTGTCGTAGTCGTACTGCACAAGTCGCCGTATAACATTACGTCTAGCGGTTTTCAAAAACAGATAACGCCAACGATTTCTTTTCTACGCGGGGAAACACATTTACGGGCCTTCACTGGCTCTAGGCTGGGTCCAGTAATGTGTGGGGCTCGTGGCATACTATAAGCACCCACAGAAACCACCGCGAGTGCCATCAGTGCTGCCTTTGGTGAGGTGCCCCGGAACAACAAATCATCAGGACGCCTCGACAGCTAGTCAGTCCTCAAAAGGATCGGCTCTACCTGCACAGATGGGGCTGTACCGCACTACAGGACAACCCCACCTACTTTGGGGACCCCACAGTACAATGGCGCGAGGTTCCCCTCCTCGCCGCTTGTCCCCTGCGCAATAGCGCCGCCCTATATTTTCTGCTCCTTTGTCCCCTCTTCTTATAAGAGGGGTACAAACAGCGCGTCGTTCCACTGCGCTTTAGTCCCCTCTTCTTATAAGAGGGGTACACAGAGCATCCAACTCTTCGGTTCAATTAGCATCGTCCAAGGTGTCTCGGATCACCGCAGGCTACGGACGACCGTGGCCAGGACTAATAGAACTACCGGGAAATAGGAGCCGAATTCTGCTGCTATCGTCCATGGGATGTATTATTGGAGAGCTTGCAGGAAATGTAGCAGAGCCTATCCTACCGACGTATTGGCCTTAGAATGACCTTGGACAAGATAAAGGCCATGTCCA
The DNA here is from genome assembly GCA_017140195.1 of Eumaeus atala. NCBI lineage: Eukaryota > Metazoa > Arthropoda > Insecta > Lepidoptera > Lycaenidae > Eumaeus > Eumaeus atala. The sequence goes on along the minus strand of JAFELO010001223.1, from coordinate 49,348 downwards.
AAGAACACTTTCCCCTAGGCCGGTCAACGTCAGAGGTGCTATTCTCGAAATCGTAGACGAATACGTCTACCCCGGGCAACTATTGCAATTAGGTAGACACAACTTCCAAAAGGAAGCCGATGGAAGGATTCAGTTGGGTTGGGCAGCATTCCGGAAGCTTTGTCACATTCTCACATCTCCTATGCCGCGGGGCTTGAAGACAAAAATCTTCAACCAACCCGTAGGTTCTCTCTTAAGATACCTGGGAGCCCGGGTAGACCCCCAGAGCTATGTTGGAATCGGCAATTGGGTAGCAATTCCAAATAAACCCCTACAGGAGCCTTCACCCGCTATTAATAAAGGGTCCCGGATTTGTAGGCAACAGGACCTCTCCAGCGACTGGCTGGCCTCGGCGAAAGGGCCAGACATCACCTCCTCGGTAACTGTCCGGCTACGCCATGAGCAGTCGCCAGAGAGCGGTCCCCATTGTGCCGTGTCATGATGAAGTGGACCGGGTTCCCATCCCGGCCCGACACGAGACACAAGGGCACTACTGAAGGCGCTGCAGATAGCGCCTCCTTCGTACCCCCATTTGACGTTAGCGGGGGGAGGCGTCGGCTCCCTCCTATCTCACCCGCTCGTCGGCTACCTTCTGGGACATGACGGTCTCGCAGAAGGAAGCCATCGCCTGGTAGGACTCATCGCTGCCGGTCATCGCTACGATGATGCTCGACTTTGACAAGTCCCCTCCGACAAACAGATACTCACCGAAGCAACCATACCCGGTGAGCACCTGCGTCAGACGTAAGGTGAGTGGTTTGTGCCTATGGCGCATCCACCGCTGCAAGGTAGCCGTCATTTCTCTATCGTACGGCTGTCGCACCAGGTCCTCCCCCCTCCCCGTGATGACGTACGGGGCCGAAACGTAGCCTCATAATTTGGGACTGGTCCGCAAGTTTACGATAGCTCCACGGCCTATTAAACGCGCTATGTTGGGTGTTTCTCCGTCTGACAGATTTCGTAATCAAGTCATAAGGCAGAAATGAAGAAGAAAATGAAGTGGGGGCCGCGTTGAGGAAAACGAAATGGTGGTCGACCGCTCACCAGGCGAGAGGACGTTCTCCGTGCAGTAGTCGGTCCGGGATGGATGCGAGTAGCAGGAGATCGGTCGTCTTGGCGTTCATTGAAAGAAGCCTACGTCCAGCGGTGGACCGATACGGGCTGATAATGATGATGATGATATTTTAAATACGCACTTGTATACTAATTCATCGTGGCACTACTTATATTCCCGCAGTGCATTCACATAACAGAAACTTGAACAATTTCAATAAGTATTTGTTAATAAAGTAGTTCAACTTTTAGTCAGGTGGTTTCATTCCGGAGTTGGGTCCGCACGACTGGAGATGTACCTCTCGCTCACATGATACCGGCGTAAACTGACAGATACGCTGTTGCATTTAGTGCGGTTAAGGAGCAGCCGATGGCCCATTGAGGGGGGGGGGGCGTGGGTAGAGTGCAACGCATCGGCATAGTAATTATTTGAATATTCATGGGCGTCGGTATAGCTCGTTTGCCCCCAAGTCTATAAAAGAAATAGGTTTTTTTGTAGGATAAGGGGCAAACGAGGACTACCGCCGCCAATAGACATCCGCATGACACGAGGTTATGCAGGCGCGTTGCCGTCCTTTAAGATGGGAGTAAGCTCTTTTCTTGAAGAACCCCATATCTTATCGGTTCGGAAATACGGACGGTGGCAGCTGGTTCCACATCGATGTTGTGTGTGGTAAGAAATTGCGCATGAAACGCACAGTTGTAGACTTTGGGACATCATATATAACAGTTTCGCAGGTTTGTATAACAGTTATGTGCATTTTATGGGCATCGTCGGACATCAAAGGGCTCCAACCTCTCTTACTTATTTCGCTGAATTAACATTGAAACATCATTACCATGAATTTATATTTTTTATTGTTTCATAAACCAATGAATTTTTGTAATATTTTGTGAAGTATCCGTGCAAAGTTGGTACGGTCTGCTAATATACTATAGAAAGACAAGTGCCAATTTACAGCATCTATTTTAAAACTTTATTTGTGTAGGTCGTATGCATTTTTGTATACGTAAGATTTATGGTCGATGATGTAGCGCTGGAACAAGTGAGTGAAGTTGTGTGTTTAGCAGGGATGGAAGGTACACCGCAGATATTGAAAGAAGACTGCGTGCAGGGAACAGAGTGAATGGAACGTTAGGGAAATCGCTTAAAAGCACGGTTTTAAGTCAGGGTGCCCGTCTTGCCCTGCATAATTACGTGCTTGTCCCAACGTAATTATGCAACTAAATATATATACATAACTACTGTATGGAAGTGAGAGTTGGGTATGTCAGAAAAGACATGAAAGTAGAATTAACGCGGTTGCTAAAAATATGTGGCGTAGCCTTTGCCGACCGCGTTCGTAATAAAGAAGTGAGAGAGATACTAGGAATAAATGAAAGTATCGGTGTACAAATGAGAAGGGGCATGCTCCGATGGTTCGGACATGTAGAAAGAATGATGGATGTAAGGAAACAGATATACAATGTGAGTGTGGAAGGATGTAGGTACCGGGGGAGACCCAGACTGTCTGGGTACCACGATCAAATTGGTCGGGTACGCTGGTGGTGGTGTTCGGATTCTTCGCAACCGACGTGTTTGTATGAAGAGAATTATGAAAGTGGAGGAGGCAAGGCAGGTATGTAAGGATCGCGATATGTGGTGCTCCGTTCTTTCTACCTACCCCGTTAGGAAACAAGCGTGGTGAGTGGTATTGTTGTATGCAATTTTTATAGAATGGGGGGCAAACAAAAAATCGGAGCCTTTTTTACGACTATCGATGCCACATAATTACTATGCCGATGCAGCTAATCACGAACCGCACGAAACGCGGCACTGAAGTTTTCACTTTACGGCGGTATTATGTGAGCGAGAGGTACCTCCCCGGTCATTGTCGAATGTAGTGTCATGCGCTATGCGTGACATATCTCCTCCTATGCAGCATGTCACTACCTCTTCCTAAAATATACTTGTATATTCACTTGTAAAATACTTCGATGTCCATTATACATTTCGCGTTTCCTGTAGACAAGCGTGTTAGTAATTAATATCCCACACGTTTTTACCAGGCTTTTGTTGTGATACACCGAAATCAATGAAGGCGACAGGAACGAACAAACGAAATTAGTTTCCTCGTATAATAAAGGTAGCGTTGAGTGCGCGCGGTTCTATGTGTGAGTGAGCTTACATCGCCTGTTGCCTCAAAACACACACTAGCAAGCACTGTATACGCGCAATAAAAATCTGCGCACGTATGCCCCACAAACACATAAAGCTGGACGCATAAAAGAGCTGGATTATTTGCACGGGATTCCTCGCTCAATTGGACAGTTAATCTAATGCCTGTAATTGCTAGTGTGCGTGACGAAAGCTTTCCTTTGCCGGATAATAAAATCCATCCACTACATTGATTTGTCAATATTTACCTCCACTCATGAGACGAGAGCTTACACTTACAATATAATTGCCGATTTATTTCGGTGCTGCTAAACGCTGCGATAGGACTAATCGTTAGAATATCTGACTTCATTCCCTCTCATCATCTTATGGGTCACAGGAAAGGCACAAATTGTACTAAACACGATATAATATGTACGTTAAAGCGGTTTCATATTGAGCGATTCAGCACGGGCGAACTCTTGCAAAATTTATTCAGCACCAATCTTGAGTTCATCATAGGATAATAGATCCCTTCGTCCCCCAAGCTCTCCTTGAACTGTAACCAGACTGACTTAGATATAAGGAAACGCTAATTAGTGCTTTCACTTTATGGCAATATTACCTGAGCGAGACGTGCCACCGACGATAATGACAATTTCGTCAACCCATCATCACGCCAGTACACAAATGGGGTCGGCAGAGCGAACGGAGCGCAATATAACACGATCCTTACGTGTCTGCCTTGTCTCCGACACATTTGCAACTCTCTTCATACAGACACGGCGGTTGGGAAGACAATGGTGATCTTCTATTGTATACTTTTTTCTTTAAAGGTACTAAACAAACAATCGGAGCCTTGTGACTTCTACCGAGACTCACAGACATCAGCATAATTTTCATCTGTACGTGTTGCTCTTCCTTTGTTTTCCGCCATAAAGCGTGCTGGCGAAATAAACAAACCGCACGAGACGAATCAGTATAACCATCATTTGCGGCGCGGCGGCGGTACAATGCGATAACCAAGGAAAAACCCTGGTCCTGCCGCTTTGGTGTTGCTGCAAGCCATTACCTACCCTGTTACTAATAATAATAAGATTTAGTTTAAATAAAACAATACGAGGTCTAAGCACTGTTTACTTTAATTAGACCAATCTAGCACTAATGATGTTTGAAGTTAGTTCTAGTGTGTTTTGTGTCGCCCAGCGTGGCGGCCATGTTCTGGAGCTGGCGAAGTGCTCTGAAAACATTTATGTATTACTTTTGATTATGTAGATATATTCACTTATTCTAAATTAAATTGAGGATCATTTTACTTCTTGTCCCTATTTATTATTATTATTAATAATAATATAATAGTATATTAATGGACTTATCGCATCACGTTAGCCTAGCCCTGTGTTAAATACCGTAAGGACTTGTGTTACAGCTACTAGTCAACGGAAATATATTTAATATTTTTATAAATTAAAGAAAATTCGTATTTTTTAAGATATGTTGAGGACAGAAATGCATATAATATACATACAAACATCTATGACCTAGGTGGGATTCGAACCCGCGACCTCTGTCGTCACACGCGGGCTAATCGCCACGTTACCAACTGTCATTATTTTTATTATTTACGTTTTATAAAATAAAAATTATAATAATATTATGTATGTAAAAGAAAACCATTCTCCTTCTCTAGAAAAAAAAGTTATTGTTGTAGCCGAGTTGGGCCGGCACAAACAAGAATTTATATTTAATATTGAACTGGTCGCGCGCTCTGCTTCCGCACAATTGGAAACCGTGGAACACCGTGTGGTTTTAGTAGGTTCAAGTCAGACATAACCATCTCAATTATGGGCCTGCTGAGTTGGTACCCAAAGGGATTCCCCACACTTTAAAAAAGGCACGTCTACACTATTGGAGAATTCTATTCAGCCTTCTTACGGAAAACACACTTTTCCGTAGCAGGAGGAATTATGAGCGAAATATTAAGGGCACTTCTTGTGAAGTACCACATTATAGCTTTGCGGTGAAAATCTAAATCCACTCCACCGCAGTGAGCAGAGGGGATCTTTTTGCACGTTAAACATTTAATTAGCATTGTAATGTTGTTAAAGAAAGAAATAAAATGGTTTGAAAAGTTATGTTCACACAGTCACTATTAACTAAAAATTAATATGATACTGTGCCATGGCACAGCCCACAGGCCCAGGTCCATGGCATAGGAATCTCCTGATACCGGCGAAAGGTGAGAGGCAGTTCCTCTGACATGTGTTGCGTGGTTTATGAGAAGCAGGTGGCCTATTGGAGGAGGTGAAGAGTACAATGTATTTTCCTAAACTGCCACTCCAATAAATAAATAAAATTCATATACATTTTCCACAATTATTTATTTTTCAATTTACATTTACATTTACTTATCCTAGTATCCCAATTTCGACTAATCGTAGGATAAGTCGTAGGAGAAGTTGTAATTGTAAATTTAAAAGTAAATAATTGAGGAAAAATTGTATAGAGTTAATTCATTTATTCGTGTGTCAACATGAATTTCCATCAAGAATATATTCGATCAATTACATAACTATATTTCGAATGTTCATGGGCGGCCGTACTTATCAGAAGTCTCAGACTGCTAGTTTATCCCCCAATAGTATGAAAAAATAACACTGGTCATTTTTTTGTAGGATTGGAGTATAGAAATGCATGAGTAAAAAAACAAAGTTATTTCAATCAAACGATTAAGAATTCCAGAATACTATGCAAAGTAGTTTCCATAACTGCCAACGACCTTGAACAGGATGATTTCTGTGTCGGGCCTAATAGGATGTGAGTAGCACTAGATCATTTTGGCGTTAATTAGGAGAGGACAATCATCAGTAAGGAATGGATTATCAGAATAATGATGACCCAAAAGTTGCCAAAGGAAATTGCTCCCCTAACATATTTGCAATCGACCTAACCCTTATTTTGTTTTCTTTTTTGTGCTGGACTCGAGGCACATTACAGTGCCGTAAACCCACAAAAAAGTTCCATCAGTGACGCCATTACTTCGGTGGTACAAAACAACAGGTCACCTCGACGGCTCGTCAGCTCCCTAAGGGCCTCCTCCGCAGAAGCGTTGCCTCACAGCACAGGACCAATACCACTACCACTTATTTCGGTCACCTGGTTTCACCCCAGGGTACTGGGCCACACCGTTTCGGCAAGGATTGAACCGTGGTGGGGTAATTTACCTAACCTTGCCTCCCCACAATCTGGCTGTCACTCTACCTTTGTTTTCTGAGCATAACATGCCCCTACCTCTTCCGGTTCATCATGGTCTCCATGGTGGTGGTGATGATGGAAGGCTTCAGGCGCGTCGAAGTTGTTGATCACGGTCGGGCTGGGGAAGCTGCCTCCATCAGCAGATTCATCATGTTCCACAGGACTCTTCATGTCATACCTCCTGTGTGCTGCTAACAAAAATTACTCACATTATTACTTTAATCTTGTCTATGTCTTTCTTTTCTTTCCTCCTCCCCTTAAATGGGCCACCGGCTACTGTTACGGTTGCTAGTTTACTGCGGTGTCATTCGAGAGGTACCTCCCCGGTTGTACCAGCCCAATTCCGCTGCAATGCAGCATGCACTACGTCTCACTAAATAAATGTGAAAAGAGAATTAAGTTAAATTAGTACGGCTCTTCTGAACATAGAGATTTTAAATTTCTCTCTGATATCTAGTCATATGCGCTTCCTAAAGAACACTATTTTAGCGTTTTGTCTTATGTCTTTAAAAACTAAAGAGAACATTATTATAATATGACATGTTGCATCATCGAGTAAGACTGAGAATTCAGAAGCCGGATTTTTTTAAAGCATGAGGCGGTAAACGAGCAATCGGAGCATTTTGATGAATAGCTACGCCCATGGATATTCGCATGATTGCACGGATATGCGTTGCCCTCCTATCATCCCTCCAGCGATCGTAACGCGACAGCGACGCGGTCACTTTACGCCGGTAATGAGTGAGCGAGAGTTACTTCCCCGGTCGTACCGGCCCAATTCCCTTGCATATGAGGATGTAGAGTCATGCACCATGCGTGGCTGTACCTCTTCCTAAATAATTACTTCATACTCCTACTTTTTTCTTCTGGATAGTATAAGATTTTTCCCTCGGACTACCTACGATCATATTGACGTGTTCTTAGTGGATGCTGTCCATCCTCGCGACACAGGAGTTGCCATTTTCACAATTTCAACCGGCACACATTACAACTTTTTTTTAGTTTCAACCGGCACCATGTAGGAGGTGCAAAGGGAGGCCCTTTTTTGGGTACCGATAACTTTGTTGCACAAGCCTCGTAACGAGGAGGACATTCAGCGTTACAATTTTACACTATTTTATCATATCGTTTTCATTTCGTCTTCATCCATACTTTCTTTTATCACGAGCCTTATATCTTACGGAGTAAGCTCCAAAATATCTAAATCTTACTTACAAAATTATCGTCAATAAAAACAACTATTTTCCAGTATCTTTTTTTCGTGTACACATATATTTTGAATTTCCTTTTGAGTAAAAAATACCTGTGGCAGTGGCGCCTCGTTCGTTCGTTATGGCAAAACCGAGGTGGTACCTCTCTCTTAGCTCTATCCATGATACAGAACTTTGTGCCTTTTGTAGAAGCCTGATTATCCTTTTGAGTATTCATGAAAAGGCATCAAAAGTCTTTCTAGTTCGTCCTGACTATAAAATTAAAATATTTGTGAACTAAAACATAAGTGACTGCTGTTTAACATCTGAAGTGTTGATCTCTTTAACGAAATAAATACTGATAAAATAAATACTGATAAAATAAATACTGATAAAATAAATACCGATAAAATAAATACCGATAAAATCTCCAGTCGATTTTTCTTACTCAAGTCGTTCGAATAAAGGCCCATTTAAAAGCTTATACATAATAGCTCCTTTCCTTGGCCTTTCTTGTAAGTCCCATTTAATGCCATTCTTTGAAAGGATAAAACGTCCGATCATGCTTAGTAAGGATAGGCTTAATGTATTATTGTTTGTAATATAAAGACACAGAACGAACAAGGGTGAGTTAAGTTCAAAGCTATATATGATATATTCAAATAATGTGTGTCTTTTTTCTTTCAAATGTTATAAATTATATTTTGTAGATGATATTATGGGAACGGGGAACAATATATATTGTTCTTTCTTATTAGGGTCAACAAAAGCCGAGTACATAACTGACAACCTGCTGGCGCAGTGGTAATAAACCTAGGATAATCGTACATGTTTCGCCAGTGGTTGCGGATTCAAATCATGTCATGGACACTTCTCTGTGTAATATATGTATTTATATGAAAAAGTCTTAAGTGTGTACAATTTCATAAATGTGTAAAAATATTAAATATATTTCCGTTGTCCTGTAATAGAGGTGTAATGGCCCATTGGAGGGGAGGAAGTAAGGAGAGTAGCCCATCGGAACAGTAATGATTCGATTGCTCATGGGCGTCTGTAGTCGTAAAAAGGATCCGATTCTCGTTTGCCCCCTAAAAAACCTTCCACACGAGGCCTTACGGTACCTTAGCACAGGGCTAGGCTAACTTGGTGTCCCCACCATGGTTCAAGCTTGTCGTGGTGGCTGGGCTCGGTAGCCTTGAGTGAACCCAGGCGAAGCCAATTGAACCAACGAGAATGCTCTTTGCACCGCTCTTATAAGAAGAGGGGGTTAAAGCGCGGGTGGAGGATCGCTCTTTTTGGGGTAAAAAGAAGAGGCGTCAATAGAGCAACAGGAGGAGGCGCTTTTGCGCACGGGTCAAGGGGCGAGGATGGAAACCTCACCCCATTGCACTGTCCCAAAAATGCTGGGGTTGTCCTGTAATGTGGTACTGAGGACGTGGCGTCGGTCTCTTAGGAAGCTGACTAGCCGCCGAGGTGCCCTGATAATTTGTTATTGCGGGGCACCACGCCAAAGGCGGCGCTCATGGTACTCGCGGTGGCTTTTATGGTTATTCGGCGCTATAATGTGACGCGAGCCCTACAAGTGAAGGCGCGTAAATGCGTTTCCCCGCGTCAACAAAAAAAGGCTAACGTGCTAATTCCATAAATATTGTTGTTATCTTTTTTTTTCGGTTTATCATTCTGTGTATTATATTACACATCATGTAAACCTGTTAAATAAAATGGGATACGATTTTTGCGGTTGCAATGCTATATATAGGTCTAGCTTAAAAACTAGCGCGTTTTGCATTCGACTGTTTTAAGTCAATTCAACGCGGACTAAGACGGCCGTTGTCCTAGCTATTCACGTATACATGAGATTATTTTAATCTCCAATGGTAAGCAGGAAGCAAATGGAAAGTCTTATCAGTATTTCAGTTACGTTGTCGCAAATTTTGCGGCCTCTTTTAATCACTGCGACAGATCGGTCAAGGACGATGTCCATGAGAGATGCTAGTCATATAGCCTTCAGTATACGCGAATATTATTCATTACAATAGTAGTTCTATTGTAATGAATAATATTCGCATACAAAAATGTTTTCTACATAATAAGAACATTTTGCATAGCAGGAGGTCCCTTTCCATTAGGTGACTATCAATTTAGCGACGTAGTTTAGGACTTATTTAACTAAACCGACGTTCCAGAAGCTTTGCAGCTACCATGGTCACGGGTGGACTAAATAAACCGCGATAAAATCCGTAAAAGTAATGTTATTGCAACATTGTTAGTCACTATTTTAGATAGATTAGTAGTCACCCAATAGAAAGGGACCTGCTGCTAAACACAGTATCTTTTTTTTTATTGTATTATGGGACAAATGAGCAATTGGCGTTCTTTTACGACTGCCGACGCCCATGAACATTAGCACAATTATTACGCCGATGCGTTACCCTCCTTTTCAATTAACCCCAGTGGACCATCGGCTACTCACAAACCGCACGAAACGCTACACCGTAGAAGTAACTTACCCGGTCGTGCCAGCCCAATTCCGCTGCAATGCAGCATGGCCTATCTCTAACTAAAATATCCCCTTACGTAGAAAATATTGTGTTAACTTATATTTTGATTAAGTCAAACGAGTGTCTGTTTTTCTGATGAGCATGGTTAGAAAACGGGTCAGAAAATTTAACTCACCCAAGGGAAGTTCCGTAGCAGCAAACCCAAAAAAAATCACATATCTCTTGAACTAATAAATCGATTTTGTTTGTCCCACTATGCTATAAAAAAACCTTTTTAATTTGCCCACGGAACCCAATATGGGTAACAATCGCTAACGTAATGACTTTGTTAGCGTGAGTAAACCTTTAACGCAAAAATTGATAGATGGGTTTCTAATCCGCCATTCAAAATGAAATATAAAACTAAGATTAATGGACCGAATGTTTTTGATAATAAAATTATAAGAGAAGAAAAGAATGGAGAATTTATCTTTATAATGTAATCTACAAGTGATTATTTTAATTAATTCGATACGACGTTTTTATTTTTGCTCTGGACTGGTAACAAGTTTACATGCCTGCATAGTCCGAGTCTATTATACATTATAAACAGAATACTCTTGATTAAACAATCAATTGTTTGTTTGCGTTGAATAGGCTCCAAAACGACGGGACTGATTTGTAAAATTGTACCATTAGATTTTGAAAATTATGGAATTTCGATTGTTTGCATTATCGAAATTTCGAGAAAATCGAAAATGCGATAAAATAATATCAAAGTAAATCCTTTTACAACTGTAGTAGCCACGACTGGGGAGTCACCTCTCGCGCATTATAAAATACCGTAAAGTGATAATTATTCAAAAACCGTAAAGTGATAATTATTCAAAAACCGTAAAGTGATAATTATTCAAAAACCGTAAAGTGTGTGTTTGAGATTACTTACATACTTACGGATTTTACTAATAAGTCTTGTTCCTAAAAATACTAGTACGTGCAGTATTAGTAATTTTAGTAAGAAGTAGTGCCATGCTACATTGCAGCAGAATTGGACTGGCACGACTGGAGAGGACCTCGAGTTTACGTGATACCGGCGTAGAGTGTGGTCTGCAGCGGTTTGTGAGGATCCGGTGGCCTCTTCGGGGAGGAGAGCAACGTATCAGCATAGTAATAATGCGGATGTTCACGGGCGTCGATAGTCGCTAAAAGGAAACGATTGCTCGTTTGGCCCGCTATACGATAAAAAAACCCTTATTTTCTATAATGAACGCCTTTACGCATGACTTTAGCTATTTCAACAGAAAACTAATTACATTTTTTTTGTTACACATAAACGATGGGCCCAGGCCATAATGACATGTGTAGGCAAACAAGCAATCAGACCCGCCTTAGTGAATCAACGCCCATTAACATCTGTTAATCCAGTTCCGTGGCCCTCCTGGATTCCAACAACTGGTCCACCTAAAACCTATTCCTACCTAAGATATGTATGAAATACCTTTCTAGTACCTAAGTATTACTACATTGACAGACAAAGTCATAGAATCTGATAGAAAATAATAGAAATGGTAATTTATACCAAATGTGTACTGATGCGGTTCTGATATGCTCCCGTAATAAAGTTGCCTAGATGCGAATATAAGTAGACGTTATATATTGACATGAGGAAGCGTAAAATTCTGAAATGGGATCGCAACTTTGTTATACACAGAGTTAGGGATCTTTGCTGCTTTTCCTACATTTATTTTCGAATTTTTACACGTTTGAAATGCAAGTATTTCAATCGTTTTTTTTTTTTTTTTTTCACTTTACATAAATTATGCAAACGATACTACTGGCATAACCATATGCATAATTCTTACGCACACGAGTTGACTTTTTTTACCCAACTACTACAGAAGGAGGGTTGTATATGTGTATATAGATTTCTATGTTCTGCAGCCTCAGCGGAATGACGGATTTTCACGTATCATGATTAAGAATTACCTAACTGTACCTAAAAGAATATGGCAGATTTTGGGCACAAATTTTTTGGCCACCAGTTTACTACTTAACACATCAAGGTGGGAGATTTGGACACTATTCTAAAAATGCGTATAACTTGCTGTTTTAATTTAACAAAAGACTAAAAGATATAAAATTAATAAATATCCAACTGCTAACTGGAAAGGAGAAAACATGGCTACCAGAGTCGGGACGACACTTTTAAAATCTTGCCAATTTATTTCCTTAGCAGTGAGCAGTCGGGATTTTTGCCCTCTTAATTAATCCCCTTCCCCTTGTAAGCAGCTAACTGAAACTGATAAACATCACAAAACGCAATAGCATAGCTTTAAAGGTATATTATGTGAGCCAGGGGTACCACCTCGGCTTCTAATTCACCTGCAATGCAGCATGAAACTACCTATATCAGTATTTTCTTTTTATTTGGTATTATTCCTAATTGATAGACACGAGTAGGACGCAAATTGGTGAGGTTGAAAACCGGCGTTGGACACCACGCATGGCATGCCTACCTTTTTTTTTTTTTTTTTGTTTGCGCGGGGAAACGCATTTAAGTGCCTTCACTGGCCCTGGGTGGGGTCCAGTGATATGTGGGATTCGCGACACATGATAGTGCCGAATACCCACAAAAACCACCGCGAGTGCCACCAGTGCCGCCTTTGTTGAGGTGCCCCGGAACAGCCAATCATCAGGGCGCCTCGACGGCAATTCAGCCCCCGAAGGGACCGACGCCACCGCCACATATGGGGTTGTTCCGCACCACGGGACAACCCTACCGACTTTGGGACAGTGCAATGGGATGAGGTTCCCACCCTCGCCTCTTGCCCCATGCGTAAAAGCGACGCCATATTATTATACACATTACAGATATTTTCACTTCTGTCCCCTATTCTTAAAAGAGGGGTACAAAGAGCGGCACCTCCTCCTGCTCTTTAGTCCCTTATTCTTATAGGAGGGGTATTAAGAGCCGCCACCTCCTCGGTTCTATTGGCTTCGCTCAAGGTGTCACCCCAGGCAAATGAGCCCTACCGCCACTACAAGGCTTGAACTATGGCGGGGATGGCATACCTACCTAGCTTATGCCGAACGTTACCAATTTAGTGTTTGAACCCAAAGGCACACTATGTTTTCTGACTTCTATTTATGGTTCTGTCTTAAAATATTGGCGATATCCTTAGTGTTGTGGTCAAATAAATGCTTTTGTTTCTTTCTTACTAATAAAATATATCTCGCCCTATTCGTTACAGAACCGGGACTCATCATGACAAGCGCTGTCTTAGCATTTTAGTTAAACCTGAGTTATAAATAAGGGTGTTAAAAGTTTTATGTAGATGTACAGACATACATCGACGTCTGGGTTATCGTAGCACTTAAACGAATGGACCGATTTTGATGCAGCTTTTCATTCCATTGTATTTCTTAGTTGGTTTGAAGTATAACAAAATTTGTTTTTTTATAGCTTGTGCGTTTTTCTTTAATTTTTAGTAAATATCATTATTTATACCGTATCTCCTTCCTCATCTCCACAATGGGCCACAAAAAACTCATGAAACCTAAAAGCAAACCGCCGCTAAGTGACAGCTTCGCCGTTACCTTTCATTTATAAGTCTCCGGTTACCCATTGGGGAGCAAGAAACGAGTATCACACTTTTGTTATCGATTATTGCCGTTTTCTATAGGCAGTAGTTATCGAAAAATTCCGACTGTATATTTGCCCCCTTAAAATGTCATCCTAGCCGAATTGTTTCGTAACTGTAATTATGTCGTCCTAGCCGAATTCCGGCTACAACGTCGAACTCTATTGACATATTATAGATCACAAGTGTTGGCGCAGACCTAAGTACACTCTCTATTCCCTCCATATCCTATTCCGAAGGAACGGCAATTTCGAAATACAAGAGAGAAGCCAGGCGCAGGACCGACAGGTTATCGTGCCCTCAGAGGCACGGGGTTATCACACCTACAAATTCGTGACGCCGGACAGTTACTAGAAAAAAATCATTTTAAAACTTTTCTCATCCATGATTCAAGCCCGAAAACTCACGTCTGTGGCTGAACATGCTTCCCACGACCCCACGAGACTACGAGGCATGCTCCCTTTATTACGTTATGAACACAATACTGTTTCGCTTTATTTAAATATCTAAGCGTGTAGACAACACGTGAATGTCTCCTTCATAACATAGTATATAACTTGACATAGTCAATAAATATCCGACATACTTAATAAAATAGAGCGTTTGTAATCGTGCTAAAAATTACTGCGAAAACTGTTGAACGGATCTTAATGATTTTACATCCAACATGCCTATTGGGGCGGGGCTTACCTCCCTTAAGAAGGGTGACAAATTTCTTCACAATTACAGACAAATTTCACTTCATAGCCATATTTACAAGTTGTTCTCAAGAGTCGTGACGAATCGTCTCACCACAATGCTTGACGAATTCCAGCCACCGAAGCTGGGTTTTGCAGAGGATTTAGCATCCTGGACCACATTTCCACAATAAGGCAATTTGTACAAAGGACAAGTGGATACAATCAGCCGCTGTGCCTTACTTTTGTGGACTATGAGAATGCTTTTCACTTTCGAAACCTGGGCTGTTCTGGAAGCCTTACACCGATGTCAGGTCGATTGGCGATGCTGAGAGCATTGTATGACGCTGCTTTTATGTCCGTTCTGATTCCGGGAGCTCAAACAAGACCAATCCAATGTCATCGAAGGGTGTGACAGGGGGGTGTTATTTCCCCGAAACTGTTCACTAATGCTTTGGAGGACGTCTTTAAGACTTTAAACTAGACAGAATATGGCATAAATATTAACGGCGAGTACCTCACACATCTTCGTCTCGTTGTGTTGGCCAAATCGTTGGAGAGCTGGCATGAAATATTGCAGAGCCCAAATGAATCCTTTCGATGTTTATTGGCTTTAGGATGAACTTGGACAAGACAAAGGTCATGTTCAACGAACACGTTCTCCCTAGGCCAGTCAACGTCGATGGTGTCATTCTCGAAGTTGTAGACGAATTAGACGTATTCGTCTACAACTTCGAGCAACTATTGCAATTAGGTAGATATAACTTCGGGAAGGAAGCTGATAGAGGGATTCATTTTGGTTGGGCGGCATTCTGGAAGCTTCGCCACATTTTCACGTCGCCTATACCACAGAGCTTGCAGACGAAAGTCTTCAACCAATGTTCAAACCGGGGAAAAACCCCGGATGACATACGGGGCCGGAACATGTCCTCTAAATTTTGGACTGTCCGACAGAACTCGTAACGAAGTCATAAGGCAGAGAACTAAAGTATACGACGAGACGAGAATACGCGACGGATAGGGTCGCTGAAATGGCAATGGACTGGTCACACACGCAGAAGAACATATGGCAGATGGGCCAGTAAGGTTCTGGCGTGTTGGCCGTGTCTAGGAAAACGAAGTGTTGGTCGACCGTTCGGCAGATGGGACCGTGCAGTAGCCGGTTCGGGATGGATGCGAGTAGCAGGAGATCGGTCGTCTTGGAGTTCATTAAGAGAGGCCTATGTCTAGCAGTGGACCGATAAGGGCTGATAATGATGCTGATGATCATGAGTTTTGGGTTTGTAGGCGTGTTGCGCTATTGAACCTCATCTCACCAATTGGTCAACGGCTACTTACAAGCTACACAAAGCGCGATATGATAGCATGTATGAGCGAATGACCTCATGATGAGCGAATGGTGCCTATTGGATTGGGGAGGATAAAAGGATGGCAACTCTTCTACATGACAATAATGTCATTAGTGTTGGTTGTCGTCAAAAGGCTCAGGTTCCTCATTTGCCCTTCTAAACTATAAAAAATGATTTTACTCCTTGAGGAATTATTTCTATCACTCAATATGGAAAAATACGACGGGTGATATCGTGTTTTCTTTTATGGAAACAGCTCGAAATCAAAGTTTATTAACCTTCGCCTACGAAGACGGAGGAGGCAATACCTCCTCAACGGGTCACGGGCTAGTCACGAACCGTATGAAATGTGAATGCCTATGGCATACGTTTCAAGACGGTATTTTGTACCTGTCTCACCCGTAATAACACTGATAGATCGCACCACAGAACAACCTTGACAACTTCAAGACAGTGCAATGAGTGCCTATCCACGTCCGCGCGAGCGTGTGTCCTGCGTTATTCTTTCGGTCCAAGTGGTGTACGCCCCAGATGTTTAAGTACACTTTTTGCTATTGTGTCCTTCTGCCAAGACTAGGCTTCAAACATGGCGTTTATCTATAATTTACTTTTCACTAAAATTTACTCTAGACAACATGACGATCCAATTAAAAGCAAATACTTGTTAATTTTAATTATACCAACAAAAAAATGATAAGATGATAATGATCCAACACTTAAATATTTAAATAAATTGCCACTAACAGTACTAACAGTAATTGCACTACCTGTACCACGAGCTTCCGATGAAAAGGATCTTCCCGTCAAATGTGACTGAAGTCGGAGACATTACATAACCTGATATTCATTAAGAACTTGAAATATGTATGCGTAAACATAAAATATTTTAATATGTTCCGGCGTAGTGTAGTGTATTGACGTGCAAATGCAATGTGTGTTAGGTGGAAGTAATATTCAATATTCCGACTATAAAATTTATTTTGCATATTCTACATGAATAAAGTAACAAAGTTTAGAAAGAGTTAGTACTATGCTGCAGAGGAGGGGGTAGTGCGATGCATGGTGCATGGCACTACTTCCTCCTTTATCATTATTAATAAGTAATTTATGCACAAGCTACTTCAATTTTCTCCAAGATATTATCATCCAAACAAATCGAAAGGGATAGTCATACGTTACCCTTTCCAGTAATAGTAAAGCCAGGATTGAAATTTCCAGACAAATTGAAACCCATATCTGAAAAGATTATCTTACTTATCTTATACTTTACAGTCATGAGAAAACTTGGGGTGTATTCGACAAAGAACTCTAAAATATAGTATTCTAAGATAATAATCTATATAATTTTAGTAGGGATGGGAGGTACACCGCAGATATCGAAAGAACATTGATTGCAGGAACTGACTGAATGGGGCGTTATGGAAAAAAGTACGGTTCCAAGCCAGGCCGAGACGGGGGGGTCTTGTTGTGCATGTATGTGCTAATTCCAACGTTATTGTATGGAAGTGTGAGTTGGGTATCTCAGAAAGTGCATGAAAGAAGAATATTGATGGTTATGTGACGGTTGAGATGAGGTCGCTGCGAAAAATGTCACGTAGCCCTTGCCGACTGTGTTTGCAATAATGAAGTGAGAGAGAGCTTAAGTAAGAAAGAAAGTGTCGGTGTAAAAATGAAAAAGGGAATGCTCCGTTGGTTCGGGCATGTAGAAAGAGGGGCATAACGAAACAATGCGAATGTGTCCTCACACATGTACGGTAGACTAAAACAGATATAGTATAATCAGATTGAGCGGGTACTGCCTGAAAGTGGTGTTCAGAGTCCTCGCAACCGGCGTGTTTGTATAAAGAGACTAAGAAATGTGGAGGTGGCAAGGCAGGTATGTGAATATCGTGATACGTGGCACTTGGTTCTCTTTGCCTTTTGTTTTACCGTTCATTTTATTGGCATCCCTGTCCTCTTTTGTACTTATGCTGCCCGTAAGAGTAGGTTTTTCAAACAGTTCTTAAAATAGTTACATTGCAGGTCATCATCAAACAAATCAATCAAGATCAAAATCAAAAAATCTGGACAAATCAAGGTGTTCTTTGGCAACGTGGCAAAGGCAATAAAACGTATTCATTTTATGACATCACACTCAGGGCATGTGGTAGTACCGGAACATGTCCCCTCGTGGTAAATGAAAACGTGAAAATATCGCATTTCATAAACTTTTCAAAATTTACTAAAAAAAAACTTAAAATATTTTTTATCACTGACATATATTGACTAAAAACAATTGTGGCTTTGACAGCGCTAAGAGTATGTTGTTGGTATTTAGTTTTGTTACAGAGTGAGAACAACTTTTTTTAGTTCGATTTAATTATTTTTTTGTATTATTTATTTTCTTTTATTAAAGAAAACATTAAAAACGGCATATGCATTATGTAGATGTCCACGGGCGACGATAGTCGCAGAAAAGGCTCCGATTTCTCATTGGCCCCCTATTCTATAAAAATACACTTTCTATGTACGCCGATTTATATAAAACTTAAAAAAGAAACCTTTCTCTGTCAGCTCACACAGGCGGGTAGAAATGGATACAATATCAACTCACCGGCCTCCACGCTGAACACCACAAAGGCGACCAACAAAACTATCGAAATAAACTTCATTCTCTAGTTTTCGAAAGCAGGATAGTAAAATGAAATTGTTTTCGATATATATATACATTTATTTATATATACATTGTAAAAAGTAGTCTATTATCAATAATTATAGATATAAATGGTGAATAAGTGAGTTTTTATCGTAAATAATTTGCCGCTATCTTATAATACTTGGCATAGTTGAACATAATTGTTGCGGAACAACTGAAGCCTTTCTACCTGATTGCGGCAGATGGGTGATGCTTTCCGAGCGTAAATGTGTATGTATGTAAGTTTCTATGTTCCCTGCCACAGTTTGAATGGCTTATTGGATTGTAACGTCATACGTCAACGTCGTGTAATATATAT
>JAFELO010001223.1:0-30525 GCA_017140195.1 Eumaeus atala | reverse complement strand
TATAGTGATAACTGCAGCCCATCCACATCCGCAAGACTGTGAAAGAAGACAGAGGCGATATATTTACCACCAACAAAAATGTTGCTTTTCTTCTTGTGTGGGTTATCAAAGGAGTCCTAATTTGTTGCACTGGCAAGTAAGGAGGTAAGCCTTATTATTATTAAGGAAAAAATGACGTTTGTGTGACATATATTTTCGCGCCACTAGTTGTCAAAAAATTGCGCCAAATTTGAAAGAGAATTTGTTATTCAATAAATCTTCATATTTTTTATTTGAAAAGAGGTAAGAACCCGTTTTTTTTTATTATGTATTTATGTTTGTTCTTCATGTTGTTTGCTACACCTTAGAAGTTACTATCATTTTTAGATGTGAGAGGACTTTTTACTTGGCGGGAATTCCCGCTGCCGTGGTGTTATGTACACTTGTTGAAGTAGTTTCTTCTTTTCTCAGAATTGCATGAAAAATGCCGCGCTGTTTGAATGAAAAAGATGTTGAAAAGACATTGGAGCAGATTTTCGGCATTCCCGAAGATGGCTTTCAAAATAATTAGTTTTTTTTTCTTTTATTTTTAGTTTTTTTTTTTTTGTTATATGAATAAAAACATGCCAAAAATATTAGCGCGACCTCTGAATCCTTCTGCCTTTTAAAGGGTTAAAATCAGTGTGCTCTTTACCACAGTGGTACCACAGTGGTACCACTGTGGTACCACAGTGGTACCACTGTGGTACCACTGTGGTATAGTACGTGGTAAAATGTGGCGCTTAAACTGCACAGTTGTGGATTTAATCGCCAGAAATCTTAATAAAGTGATAAAGCAAAGATTTAATTAGATACCTCTTCGTGTAGTTGTTGGGTTAGATTTGTCAGGAAGGGGCCGAAGAAAACTTCGCTAACACCAACTAAAAGCATTACAATGAAATGGTAAACACACTTAAAGCTTTTTCAGTTGACGAGATTCGTGTCTATTCGCATATCGGACGCAGTTTTGTTATTCAGATTTATTTAAATGTTTTGTGGAAAAATATTCAGTTGCATTTGAAACGAAATTTCGAACTTTGTTGAGTTGTGTTTAAGCAATATGGTACAATTGGGCCGGTTCTATTGAGGTTCACGTTATACCACAGCAAAGTGACAGCTATGTTGCCGCGTGTCATGCGGTGTATGAGTTTCCGATGGTCCATTGGAGACGAGGATGAAAGAAGGGTGATGTCTATATAACAATTATGCCGATGGCAGTAGGTGTTAATAATCATCAATAAGCTGCTACTTATTGATGATTATCAACGCCCTGTTGCTACTGCTGCTAATGTTCCTTATCCTCTCATATATACTCATCACCGAGCACGCGCGCGCGCGTGTGTGTGTTAGAATGAAAATAATAATATCTGTGGATTTATCAGATTAGGTTAGCCTAACCCTGTGTCAAGATCTCAAGGACTTGTGTTACAGGTACTACACAACAAAAATACATGTAATATATTTATAAATATTATACATTTAAGATTTAATTATAGAAATACATGCAAGCATCCATTACCCGCCTTGGTAGGATTAGAAGCCGCGACTTCTGGCGTAACTCGCGGACTAACCGCCACGTCACAATCTGAGCCAACCGGTCGCCGTTACGTGTGTGAGATTGTAACATATAATATATGCTCGGATACAGTGTAAATATGTTTGAATGTTATAACAATGTATAAACGTGATAAAACATGACGGCACATGCCATAAATACATACATCTTGTCATCCACTTGTCTGATACTTATACTAACAATAAGTACACAATTATTTATGTGGATTACGTCTGACAGTTGGGACAGAAAACACTGAGTCAATAGTTATCCACATCTACCACATATAGCTGGTACCTTGACTAGCCTAGTAACTGGTAAAGTATGAACGTCATGGCATTGAATTGGTTACTTTTAGCTATTTTTGAACCTAGGAGAGTCTTAAAGCCGTTGGTTAAGACTTAAAGATATTCTGCAAACTTTAAGGTTAAAAAGCACAGTATGAGCTGTTTTGTTTTTAATTTTTTCAATGTGTAGGCACACGTATACAATTTTAGTCAGTCCACCCGTGATAATGGTTGCTGTAAAGCTTCTGAAACGTCGGGCTACACAAATAATTTAATAAACCGCGATAATATCCGTAAAAGTAGTTTTAATGTAATAAATCAGATTGGTTTACAATGATGATTTTGTCTAAAGCACACTTAGCACTGGATGGTGCTAAGTGTAAGTGACAGTGTCATCTGTCACCCAGATTCCTAACAAAGTGTTTCTAAGTTCAATACCGTGCTGTTAGGCGCAGCGTCAGTGCAGCGTGGTGTATATGTTCTAATCGTTTTGTGCAAATCGCCGTATAACATTACGGCTAGCCATTTTCAAAAACTGGGCCATTTTGTTTTGTGGAGGTCTAACGAGTAGCAGGATTGTCACTACGAGATGTTCTTCAATATGGCGGCCGACGTTTAGCCTCATCGAATGATTTTAGGCAGTGATAGTGATCGATACAAGTATGAAATTAGGACAAGAGCTTCCAGTGTGAATAAAAAAATTTGGGGCCAAAAACGCGTCAAAAACGCCGATAACTATTCACTTTTATTTCAATAAGGCTTTAATAAGCTTTTGTGAATATCGTACAACGCCGAAATCTTTCTAACGCAATTTCACTCAGCCATTTTGTAAAGGCCCTGTTTTTATAAATCATCTTCAGCCCTTATCGGTCCACTGCTGGACATAGGCCTCTTTCAAAGACGACCGATCTCCTGCTACTCGCATCCATCCCGGACCGGCTACTGCACGGAGATCGTCTTCCCACCTGGTGCACGGTCGAACAACACTTCGTCTTCCAAAACGCGGCCTCCATTCCAGAACCTTACTCGCCCATCTGACATCTGTGTTGATCTGAGTATGTGACCAGCCCATTGCCACTTCCGCGAGCTTATTCGTAGCGTGATATCGGATACTTTAGTTTACGAATTCTGTCGGACATATAAACATCCAACATAGCACGTTCAATAGCCCTTTGAGCTACCGCAAACTTGCGGACCAGTACTAGATTAAGAGGCCATGTTTCGGCCCCGTTGGACATCACGGGAAGAACGCATTGGTTGAAGAGTTTGGTTTCAGGCTCTGCGGCGTAAGCGACGTGAGAATGTGACGAAGCTTCCGGAAAGCTGCTCAATTCAACTGAATCCATCTATCGGATTCCTTCTCGACGTTATGTCTACCGAATTGTAATAGTTATCCGAAGTAAACGTATTCATCTGCGACTTCGAGAATATCACCATCGACGTTGACCAGCTTAGACAGAACGTGTTCGTTGTATATGGCTCTTGTCTTGTCCCAGTTCATCCTAAGGCCAATACGTCGGGAGGATTCACTTTGGCCGTGTAACATTTCCTGCAAGCTCTCCGACGATTCGGCCATCACAACGATATTTGTGATAGGTTTTTGAAACTGGCTAGCCGTAATGAAATACGGCGGTTTAGAAAATCCGATTGCGGCATATACGTGGATTGTACCTATAGCAATGACCTGAATTATGCATGCACTGTTCCTGGCATAAACTACCTTAATACACACACGCACACATGCCGCACTTTAGGAAGAGCATTTTAGGAAGTGGTAGTGTCATGCTGAATAGGACGAGGTGGTGCCATGCATAATGCTTGACACTGCATCCTCCTATACAACGGAATTGGCCGGCACAACCAGGGAGGTACCTCTCGCTCGCATAATACCGCCTTCAAGTGACATCTTTAGTGTCGCGGTTCGTGTGGTTTGTGAGTAGCCGGTGGCGAATTTGAGGGGAGGGCAACGCATCGGCATAATAATTATGTGAATATTCATTGGCGTAGGTGGTCGCAAAAAGGCTCCGATCGCTCGCTTGCCCCCCTATACTATAAAAAAACAACATGGTGACAACGGTGGGATCACGCTCGCCTTGTGTGTACCTGCGCTCGTACGCCCCCCATCAGTAGGGTTTGAGTTTCTCATGTGTTGATTTAATTCAGTGGTTCTTTCGAAACGCGACAACATATCGAACAAGAAGCACCTCCCCGCCCATGCCCTGTACTACTGTACAGGGCACGGCAATGCAGCAATGACACTTTAATAAGCGAAGACACAGAGAATAATTCATTATGATTATATTATCTATACCAATATAAAATTTTATAAAGATTATACATTTTATTGTTTGTGTGTTTATTTGAATTGAATGGGCTCCGAAACTACATGACCGATTCTGGCGATGTGACTGACTATTTTTTTTTTTTTTTGATATTTTCAATTTTTTTATGACAATGAAAACCTAGATTAATATATTGAAGTAAATCTTTATTTCGCTATAGAAATTATTGACAACCAGCTGTCCCGACAGTCGCTCTGCCATATATTGAATTAGTTACTTATTTACTGAAATTAAATTTAGCATATTATTAAATCAATAAATTTTTTGTAAAGTATCCGTGCGAAGCTGGCGCGGCATGCCTGCACCACTGTACTTAGAATATATAATAGATTATGAGATTGAGGAAAATATTGTGCAATGAAGGCTTTGTATTGTATATTAATGTCATCCTTGCCGATTTTCCGCTACGGGGGCTGATCTATAGATACGAGCTATCGGCTCAGGACATGTCATAGTGCACAAGTGCTTACGCAGACAATTGCACTCTCTATTCCCTCATTCTCCTCCTCCGGAGCAATTCGATAGGATACGTTTCGTCGATCCGACGCAAGCTTCTAACTCAGGATCTCACGTCTATGATTAAACATGCTTGTCGCTATAGCACGAGGCAGTTTCTCTCGCTCGTCGTATTGTTTAGTCCGTCCTACCATGAGAGCTGTGATAGTGGATACTGTTCATATAGTGTTCATTGTGTTAAGATTTTTTAAATCGCACAGATTAAAGACACTTATCAATAACAACGTTAGTTTGACCCCGTACAGTAAGGGCTTGTCACACGTGGGACGGGTGTTTTCATAAGTTTCTCATTTTTATACAGTTTAGATTCTGTAGTTAAATACATAATAATAGGTGCTTAGATAAACCTGTGCGGGACTAGAACCCGGGACCGCTGGTGTATTGAGCGCGGCATACCCGCTTATGTTACCGCTGCGTTATTGGCTCTTCAAAACACATATTTTTCTAAGCATGTATCAACTACATCAAGTTCCTTTTAAATACTTGTTTATTATTGAATATTATTTTATTACCATACAGACGGCCTACGAGTCTACGTATATATGATATAAGCCGTTACTCATATCTTATACACTTAGGGATATTCCCATAGGATATACATCCAGTAAGTAATATGCGTTTAAGTGATCTTGTCGTAAAACATTTCATGACATTTGCTCACTGCCAGTACCCGCTGACCTAGATAAAATATATTTGACGTCAAATTCGGTCATAAACATTATTTTGATAAAATTACCATTTTTTCTCAAAAGAATATAAACAAATTTTTAACCTTTTGTGTTTAGGGGGATCACCGTAAGTTTATAAACGTCAAACTGTAAAAAATCCTAATAATATTATCCATTATAGAAACAAGTATTAATTTCAGCTTTAACTCCCAAACACAAGGTCTACATTCGTCCGGAGTTGGCGTATCGTCAACGGTCGTATCTATCAATTCAAAAAAGGCCTGTCTGTATTCAAAACATTGGCATTTTTCCATTAATCGCATGATGCAATTTGGAACCCCCATCTCCTCTGGTGAGATATCATTATATCTATCTCAACCCCCTATTATCTCTGAGGATGGTGCGATTTGGCTGGTTTGGTAGTTTTCGTGATGTGATATAGCCGCTATGCATTGCAGCCAAATTGAGCCGGCACGACCGGGGTGTTATCTCTTGCTGTCATACCCCGGAATGATACCATACCCAACACTTTTATGTCTAACCTGGGCGTCAAATCTGCTACATACTGTGTTTGAACATGCTTACCAATGCAAAACGGGGCCTTGCTTTATAATAAAGAGCACATTAAACGACGTAACCATGACTACGACATTAAAGTCTATCCCGTCCAAATTGCACGTCGTGGAGGATTATTCTCACATAAACAGAGACGCTCGCAAAATGGCGGACAAGGAAATAAATTAGTTTTGTTAAATGAAGCGTTACTTTGTAAACGTAAACATGGTGTACAGGATCGAGGCCGAATTTAGAGAAGAATAGGTGAAAGCCCAACTTAGTATACATATCTAACGCGTAGATCCAGGGCAGTATTTAGAGAAGAAGGTTATTGGTAAACATAACTATGGCGTATAGGACCAGCGCCGAATTCAGAGACGAGCTGAGGGCGCTGCTTCGTAAACATGAATATAGCACATATAAACAGGACCAAATTTTCAGAAGAACACGTGGGGGCGCTACTGGGTAAACATAACGATGCCGTATAGGACCAGGGCGGGATTTAGAGGAGGACAGATGGGGGCGCTACTTTCTAAACATAACTACGATGTATGCATCAATATAGCGTATACATGCATCTACATGAAGCAATATAACCTGCCGGATTTAGAGAAGTATAAGGACCTAGAGCCCCGGGGCACCTACAAGAACATTGGCTACTACTAATGAAATGTTGCTAACAGCGTATTTATATAAAAATATATAATTTTTTGTGCAAGGGACAAACGAGCAGTCGGAAAGTTTTGATAACTACTGGTGTCTATAAACAGATGCGCTGCCCTCCTTTTCTAACCACCTTGGCAATACACGACGGTATAACTGTCACTTCACGCTGGTATCAGATCAGCGATTGTATACATATTTAAATTTATATGTTCCCCATGAACGGTTAGACAGTTTTTTACAGTTAGTAGGCAATAACATATGAGATATCAATATATTCATCCTGGTTTCGAGTGATAAATTACATATGTATTAACCATTCAAGTATTTTGTTTCCAAGTCTTTACGAGATGATATTCATTGACATTTTTTAATGTGGCAGGCAAGTGGAATCCTGCTCAAATATATTTTAAGGATTCAAGTAGGTATTTAGATTCCAATATAATTTTAGTCTGTTTTACTATTATCTTTCATAGGCATTTTTGGTTATGGCAGGCATCTAGAATTTCTTCAACAAACTGTGTTACTTTGTAATGTTACACTGTGGTTGAATGCGGTTTCTCCACTTGAGAAGGCACTTATACCAGCTGTCAATTAGATGTGATCATTCTATCGGGCTAGTAACTCAAGTTTCTCCACCTTGCTAGGTTATGTTAACTACGTGCGGCTGCCTATAAATATTTGTTTATATCAGAATTTAATCTCTTTTTTTAGAATAGGGGCAATCAAACAATCGGCCTTTTTACGACTACCGACGTCCTTAAACGTCTCCATAATTACTATGCTGATGCGTTGCTCTCACTCCCGCCTACCCTCCATAGGCCACCGGCTACTTATAATCCGCACGAAACGCGACACTGAAGATGTCACTTTACGGCGGCATTATGTGAGAGGTACCTCCCCGGTCGTGCCGGGCCAAATCCGTTGCATAGGAGGATGTCTTTTCATGCACTATGCATGGTACCTCCTATATAGCGTGGCACTACCTCTTCCTCCAGCTTCTCGTCTGCTATATATTCTTGGTGCAGATAAAATGGATTTGATGATGATAGTGAGTCTGCCTAGCTTCACGGCCAGTGGCGAGCAGATGGAAAGGTACGCATGCAGTTATATGTTTCGTAACTTGCTTATCGCTTCTACATTAGCCAATGTAACTTTTATTATCCTGGCCGAGGAGACCACAATTTTTACAAATTGCCGAATAACATTACGGCTAGCCGTAATGAAATACGGCGATTTCGACAATCCGACTGCGATATACACATGAACGTGTAGGCAACTACGTGTCGATCGTGCCTATCCCGTTAGCGTGAAAATGTGTTGGTGTTGTTCTTCTTGTTGTTGCTGATATTTGTTGTCGTTGTTGTTGTTGTTGCTGCTGCTGCTGCTGCTGCTGTTACTGTTTCTTTATAGTATAAAAGCTTTACAGTCTCGGAAGAGGTAGTGTCATATTGCAAGGCAGTTGAATTAGGCCCGTACGACCGGGGAAGTGACTATTAATGATGACACCAACGTGAAGTGTATGCTATTCCGTCGTGCTTAGTGAGTTTGTATTGACCCGTTGTGTCGCGTGTCTCATCCGTGCGGATATTCATGGGCGTCCGGCAAAAAAATGTTATCGTATCATAATTTTTTTAATATTAATGAAATGATATTTGGATTATACCAGTTCGATAAAAAAGTGTAAGTAACATGTTTGATGCATTACAATCATTTTTTATGATGAAAATCAAGAACTGAAATAAGTGCACGTAAGGTTGACATTTCAATGTAACACATTTAAATTAGGCATATCTTTTAACTAACACTGTAAAAACGAATTAAAATCATACACGTTAGACTGAAACTACAAAAAATGCCTTTATGTATTAAAATCATACACGTTAGACTGAAACTACAAAAAAATGCCTTTATGTATTAAAATCATACACGTTGGACTGAAACTACAAAAAAATGCCTTTATGTATTAAAATCATACACGTTAGACTGAAACTACAAAAAAATGCCTTTATGTATTAAAATCATACACGTTAGACTGAAACTACAAAAAAATGCCTTTATGTATAACCACGAATGCTTTACAATGACAGTTGAATGTGAAATCATATATCTTGTATTTTTGTAAAACAATGCGATATACTTTCAGGTTATTTTGTCGCGTTTCGTGCCTTATTAAGTCTAGTGAACCATTGGAGAGTGAAGAAGGAAGGAAAAGGAACTCTATGTCCATCGGTGTTCAAAAAGGAGCAAATGGTTATTTGCCTCCTCATACTATAAAAAGTGTATACTTACATTATATATCGTAGTGTACGGTATTCCGTTCCCAGCATAACTATTATTTAAAAATAATTATTTAGGTACATAATGTGCTAGCAGACATTTAGATACAAATCTCTGATAAGAAACACTATTGTATTTTGATATTAAAGATCATGTACATTATTAAGTAATTATTATATTATTAATTCAGTAATTATTTATAATCAAAACATAATAGTTTCAACAAGGATAGGTTGTGACGTCAGTGGCGAGACTCTGGACAGTGTGTGTCCACTTACACTATTATCAAAAACGGAACTAAAACCAGTCCTATTTATTTTGAATTTCAATGAAGCGGTGAAAGTGTAGTTTATACAAACACGGACTATTTCATTTTTCCTCATTAAACTTGTTTATTTTATGCAACATCAAGTAAAGCTTGTTTGCATGAACTTAGATAACATAAGGTATACAGGTATCACAGCCTCCTCCCTGTTAATGTAGTCGACCCAGGAGGAGTTCGTTGCGTCATTCGTATGAGGACAAGAAAACAGGCTTTCATGCCAATGTGCGTCATGAATCTAATGGACTCCTTATTCCATAGTTCATTGGTACCAATTGAACGAACTAAAATGTCGCAAATATCAAGTAAGAGGTAGTGCCATGCTGCATAGGAGGAGATAGCGCCGTGTATGGTACATGACACTACATCCTCCTATGCAACGGAATTGGGCGTCATGACCGGGGAGGTACCTCTCGCTCACTTTATACTGCCGTAAAGTGACACCTACTCGTCGCGTTTCGTGCAGTTCGTGGATAGCCGGTGGCCCATCGGGGGGGAGGTGAAAAGAAGGGCAACGCATCGGCATAATTATGCTGATGTTCATTTGCGCCGTTAGTCGTTAAAAAGCTCTGATTTCTCGTTTGTGGGGGACAAAAAACAATTTCTCGTTTGTCCCCCTATACTCGCATGACAAAAAAAGATCGCATGACAGCTAAAATTCTGACGGCTCATAAATTTTCAAATAAATACCCGGAAGTTTGAAGCATGTCCGACCAAGTCAAATTTAGTTACTTGGGAATATGCCACTAATCTTTAATAGTTACTTGGGAATATGCCATTAATCTTTAATACCTCATATTTTTGATATTTTTACGTTGTCTATATATAGTATGCTGGCAGTCCGCCTCAGCTTCGCACGGATGTTACTCAAAATATGGCAAATATTTATTGAATAACACATTTTTCGCCCCGTGCACAGCACACGCAAAGTACCTACCATATGACACCAAATTAAATTTATGACAGAACAACGTCTCTCGGGACAGCTAGATAAGATGGACATATTTACTTTGATATTTTTTCATTCATAATCGAAGTCTTCATAATTATCTGTCGTTATACCGCTTATGTTCATAACGGACAATGTTGAATTTTAATAGTAAAATATTTTTTCAATTCAGTCCAGTACTTTCAAGCAATGAGCCTATTCAATGCAATCAAACAAACAAATGTTTCCTTTTTATATTTTATATTTATTATAGATAATATAGATATTTAGATACTTCAGATCAATACATATGCACTACATAAATGTAAAAGTCGACCAATGTTATATGTGCGAAAGTCTATTACTTTTACGCGCAATAAGAACGAATTGGGATTTAGATTTGATTTGACCAACACTCTTCTTGTTATTTTGCCATTGAAGTTAAATAAAATTTCACACAATTTTATTTTTTTTTATTTTTGAAACAATTTTGAAAATTAAAATAAAGATGTATAAGTTGTTAAAATTTACTTTTTATTGTACTTCCTGGTCATCTTCACAGGTTGCCTGCGAGGGCTACGGGCACCGAGGCGAACCTCATAACCCGGGTTGGGTCGCGACAACTATCCCCTCAGTAAAGGGGCCGCATGACTGCGGATTTGCGATCGTGGCTTATGGGCTCAGGGGGGGAATGAAGGCCTGTTTAGGGCCTATGTGTTTTGAGGTGTGTTATGATTGTTGGTGAGTAGAGATATGAATGCGTTATGCATGTGCATGCGCGATCCTCGTCCGGATTGCCGGACATGCAGACGCTAGTCCGCTTGGTGGATCACGGGGGGTGAGTTCACGCGGGTACGGCCTCCCGTCAGGTGCTGCGGGACCAGGTCGCGTATATGAGCAAGTGCTGTACGCGTTAGTGCGACCGTGTTGTGAACATATGGACCATCTTGAAGACGGCCCTGACAATTTTGTCAGCAAATGCCGAGCTATTGGCCATTTTTGCAAGGTCTACATTAAGTTAAAATTGGAATTTCTTTATTGTAATAAGTGAAAGATAAATTGTGTAGTTTTTGCAAAAATAAATATCTATTTATTTATTTGGAAGAGATATAAATTACAATCTAAATTAAAACGTTAACACTTTTATTCTTTTATAGCATAGGAGGAAATAACTTGGAGACATTTGGTGAATACCGACGCCCATTAACATCACCGTATGCATATGCAATGGGCCACCTGCTACTCACAAACTTCACGAAATGCGATAGCATAGCTGCAGGTGTCACTTTACGGCGGTGTCACGTGAGCCACCTCACGGGGACACCCAGGACAAAAAGTGAAGATAGTTTGGTTTTTTTATAGTAAAGGGTAGCAAACAAGCAATCGGTGGCTTTCTACAGCTACCGACACCCATGAACATCAGCACAATTACTATACAGATGCGCTGCCCTCCTTTGTTCCTCCCCTCCGATGGACCGTTTGGCCCTTAAGATATATTATATAGAATATGTATTTTTATATAAAAGTCTTCAATCCATAAAAAATACTAAATGTATATCCGGTTTCTATTACCTGTAGCACAAGTCCTTACGACACTCATTATGGGGCTAGAGTAGCATGGTCTCTTTTTTTCGTATAAGGTGCTAACGACAAATCATAGCTGTTAAGACTACTACCGAACGCCCATAGACATCCGCATTATTGTATCATACGGATGTGTTGCCCTCCTTTTCCTCCCCTTCTCCTCTCCCCTTCTCCAATGAGCTGCACGGAACGCGACACCGCAGTTATTACTTTACGGCCGGTATTAAGTGAGCGAGAGGTACCTCCGCGGAGTCCTGGCCCAACCCGGCTGATGAGTGTAAAGATAGCAAGGCATGTATGTAAGGTTCGTGATAGTCTCCATTCTCTCCCTACCCGGTTAGGGAGTTACGTAAATTGTTGTTGTTGATGTTGAATGTCTATGACGATGGTAATATCACATTAACCTTAACACTTTCGTAATGGTTTGTATGTAATAACCACATCCATTTCAATCTGGTTTACATACACAATTACATTAATATTTCAAGACAATGCACGAATATAAAGAAATTCTCAACAATGTAAATGTCCCCATTTATTACGCACACGCTCAATCTGATCCGAATCTCCCGCTCTTTTTCAACAATGTAAATGTCCCCATTTATTACGCACACGCTCAATCTGATCCGAATCTTCCGCTCTTTTTCTTGAGACAAAGTGGCTTTGACAAATTGATTTTAGCATACTTGAACATGTTGTACTTCCCGTGATGGTCTTTTCTTCTGATTCTCCGCTGATTCTTCATCGTACAATGTAATTGGTTTATCGAAAATTTATTTAAGGTTTATTTTTTTGATGTTATGCTTCTTTTGGCGCGTTAGGGAAAAATGATGAGGTTATTTTTTTACGATGCGTGCGCATAACGTCACGATATCCGATACCCTGAAGTTGTCTATGGTCAACATTTTAGCTTTTCGAAAAATGTTACCATAATGCGTTATAATAAAACTTTTAATGTATTTAATACCTGTTTTCTATTGTTAAAGCAAAGGTAAAATTTTAAAATGATCATTCCCCTGTTACGCCGGAGAAGTATAACTTCTAACGTGTGTATAAAACTACACACACTTAACATATTACAGTATATGGGAGTAAACGAGAAATCGAAGCTTATTGACGACTATCGCCTACCTTCATGTAAATAAATAAAATAAATAAATAAATAAATCTTTATTGCACACACCAATTGACAAATATTAAAATAATGGTTACAATTTGTAGATGTACATTTGTACATCTACAAGTTCGGCGACAAAGGCGGCGACCTTATCGCTTTAAGGGTCAATTCATACTAGCGCAGAGTCGAAGCGCATCGAAGCGTCAACCGAAACTTAATATAGCAAATTCACCCTTATTTCCACAATGTAATGCACATATTTCTTCCAAGAAAAAAAAAGACGCCTGCGCGCGAGCAACTCTGATTGGTGCGCGCACATTCGCGCGAAGCCAAGCGGCTATTAGGCGAACTACGCGCCGTCTGGTCAGCAATGCCACGAAAAAGCGCGCATTCTCGCGCTAATTCACGTGAATACGCGCGCATGCGTGCGACTTCGCTTTGATTGTGAGGAATTTGACGCTTCGATGAACTTCGACTCTGCGCTAGTATGAATTGACCCTAAGCGATCTCTTCCACGCAACCATCTTTTATCACGGATGTATTGCTTGAGATGAGGGGGTGCTAATAAATAAAATTACACTACATTCAAATTGAATTTAAAAACTAATTATAATAATAAAAAGAAGGAAAAAAAGTGTAATATGTATCAGATGATGGACAAGTAATAATCTATTGTGAAAGAAGTAAAAAAAATTAAAAAAGATAAAAAAGAGGATGAGGAGAAAACAAAGGTCAAAATAATAAGAAATGACGTTTGTGATATTAAATTTTCGCACAACATAAATAGAAAAATATGGCCCTTCGGAAAAAAGACTAATCTAACTAAACAAAACGAATTATTTTAAATGTAAGCTAATTTTAAGTAGTGCTCATTTACCAGGCCTTTAAAGATGTTGAGACTTCCAGCTTACCTTCTTTGATTAGGTAACGAGTTCCAAAGTCTTATCGAAGTGGACTTAAATCAAATAAAAAACTCACCACTCGGTGATAACACAAATAACAACACATATAAAATCTAGTAAATACGTACCTTAATAGCACAGGGCGGCAAAAGGTTACATACTGATCTACACTATTTTTTTTTTTACCTACTGCAGTATCTACACGAACACTTGTCAACGAGTTTCCGGGAAAATGTTCTTGACATGAGTACAAAATTTTACTCGGAACCAATTGTGATTTGACAATATTACCGATCCTTTACCTACTGCAGTATCTACATGAACACTTGCCAACGAGTTTCCGGGAAAATGTTCTTGACATGCGTACAAAATTTTACTCGGAACCAACAGTGATTTGATAATATTACCGATCCTTTACCTACTGCAGTATCTACATGAACACTTGTCAACGAGTTTCCGGGAAAATGTTCTTGACATGCGTACAAAATTTCACGTAAATTTCAGCTGCAACGTCTTAAAGCACAGAAAAAAATCACACTTCTGAGTCTATGCGCTCAAATGTTACAAACGTCTATGTGAATATTTTCTATGTGAGCGCACGAAGACTAAAACCTGTAAAGTACTTGCGGTTGACTTACAAACATAACATTTGGCATGAACTAAGATCTTATAATAATATTAAATAAATAAATTAGATAACTGCTAAAGTATATGCTAAATATATAAATAATATATCACTAAAATTATTACAAATTTCATGTTTTACATAAATATATGAAATTAATGTGCTTTCAAGCAAAATCAAAATGTTCTATTCTTCCCTATAACTATTTCAATTCTAACATGAGAAGAACCGGCGAAACAAACTCAGCGGGACTGATGACTCGAGATAGCATACACAATATATATTGTAATTGTATTTCATTATATTACATTTTGTTACATCAATACCGAAACTGCCTTAGGGAACCCCCTTCCCATGCTGCAGTATCTTCCAAAACATATTTTACCTTTTGGTATCCTTTACCAAAAAATAAAATTCATACTTTAAGACGTTGCAGATCTTAGTAGTTGACGTAAATTTCAGCTTCATCAAAAGATCTTTATAGACGGACGGACGGCCTTTTAAAATGATACCACGAACCAATATCTTCCATTGGTATAGGACCAATGGACGTTGGTACGGAACCCGCGGATGCGGACTCGCACTTGGCCGGCTTTTTAATAATTCTCTTTGTACATTAACATGATAAATAATGAAACGTTTACGAACACAATGGACAATAATTTCATGGAACAAACAAAATTTCACCAAAGTGAAAATAATTTTCGATGCATCAGTGAAAATTATTTTCACAGCATTCTGCGATGAGTAACAATGGTGTCACCACAGACATATATTAAGAACGTAACAGTATTTCGTCATAATGTGGTACAGAAAATTTCCACGTTCACATTTTCTTACCATCATAATTTCAGCGGGAAAATAATTTAACTTTTTCCACTTAATGGGCAATACTGCCTATGGTGTGTTCATAAAGTGTACGTTTTCTGGCAATGAGAGTTTGATGACCGGCTGGCTCAGTTGGCAACGTCGTGGTTAATCCGTTACGCCATCAATCATGCTTATATATGTATTATATGCACATTCGTAATAAAAGTTTTAAATGTATAAATTTTCTCAAATTTTTAAAAACATTAAATATAATTATTCCCTTGTCTAGTACCTGTAACACAAGTCCTTACAGTACCTAGCACAGGACGTGGTGTGATAACTCCACAGATTTTATTATTATTATTGTGAGGTTAAAATTGCTTAAAAAACCACATTACATCCTTGGGTGAAGCTCTCCGTGCAGTATCTCCGGTCCGGGATGGATGCGAGTGGAGTATAGGAGATCGGTCGTCTTGGCGTTCATTGAGAGAGGCCTATGTCCAGCAGTGGACCGATGCGGGCTGATAATGGTGATGATGGGTGAAGCTTGTCTAATTGGAATGTAACAAATCGGAATAGAATACAAAATCTTTATTCAGTGCTAAATTGACAAGTAATATACAGTACACAGATTAAAATCTTCATTGTACATACAAGAGATTTTGTCATAACGTGACGTTTGGTAAACAAATAACTACATGGCACGAGGAGGTACCTCTCGCTCACATGACACTGCTATACAGTGACAGTTATGGTGTCGCGTTTCGTGCGGTTTGTGCGTCAGAGGCCGCCCGTTAGAATACAAACGGAGGGCAACCTGCTTGAAAACGTTCCATGGGCTTCGGTAGCCGTAAAAATGCCCAGATTAGGCATTTGGTGGGCTACTACCTAACGATTTAGTTACTAAAAAATAGTATAACTAGGGATAATAGTTGTAAATACAAGTAATATAAAATTATTCTACCTAATTGATTTACGCTAATGTTAGTCATTACAATAATATAATATTCTACCTAATATTATAAAGCGAAAGTTTTTTTATGTACGGACGGATGTTTGTTACTTCTTCCCGTAAAATCTAGTGCAGCTTATACATCAAAATTACACATAGGCTATAGAAAATATAACATTTGCACGTGTTTTAGCTATAGTCCACGCAGAGGAATAACAACAATGAAGGCCTAATGATGTTTGCTCGAAGGTCAATATACAACCATGAACCCGTTAAAAATTGTCATTTCTGACAAATGAAATATAAAAGATATTTGTCAAAAATAACAATCTTTAACGGGCCCAAACGCCGTCTTATAGAATCGACACCGTATTGTTAAATTAACTGATTCAAGTAACTTAACTAGTTAAACTAACTTATATTGTTTTTAATTAGACCTATTCATTTTCTTGTACTTATTTTATCTATTTATTTACTTTATGATGATTTATGGCTCAAAACCACGCGTGAACCACATTTTCCTTTCATATTATGAGACCTCAAAAGGAGGCAGAAATAAAATGTTAATATTGCCATAAAGCATTACGATTAATACTTATTACATTAATTAATTTCCTATTAAGCAATTGATATTGATTGTTGTATAATAATATTATAAAACTGAAGAAGAAATACGCTGGATACGCTAGTCTCGGGGAGTACTGGTCAGATTTATAAAATTATTTGGGGTTAGACAGTCCATTTACCCAGAAAGGTAAGCGATATACGTTCTTCTCGTTACAAATACGAGAATTAAGTATTCCCTGAAGCTGTAATTAGCATTAAAATATTAAATAATCCACATAGATTAAAAAAAATACCAAGATAGTGGGCAACTCATTACCGTCCATATGAAAGATGTGCAACTGTCAACCTATGCACTTTGTAAAAAACACATGACGCGTGATTTTAATTAACATTTCAAGGAAATATGTTTAAATATTGCACATATTTTAAATAGAATCTGCATTATAAAAACAACTTAAAGCCATACAAATTAGATTGATGTTATAAAAAAATATGTTTACGTAAAATCACGGATTCTATATTATGACAGTTGAATATGAAATACTATACCTGATATATTTCTAAATCAATGATTATGAAAAAATTGATAATCTACATAGCTATATGTTCAATATTTTCAAATGCTAAGAAATATTTAATATAGTCGGTATGATTAGTATTATTTTCAATGTTTATAAATTAGCAATGCCCGCGATTTCCCCGGTCGGCAGAACCACGCCTATAATTTAATATTTAGATTGCTTATGTGTGTTATTCTGATACACAGGCATTGCGTAGTTTCATCAAAATCCATTCATTCATTTGCGCATGATTTAGTAAGAAACATATATATATTACAAACATCCGAATTTTTTCAATTATAATATACAAGCTGTTGTCCTGACTTCGACTAAGTGCCGAACTTATTAGGTATATCTCCAGATTTTTTGTCATTTGTCAACTTGATCAGTAGCTTTTTTATAGTAATAGGGATGTAAAAGGGCACTTTTACGCCCATGGGCATCCGCATAATTATTGTGCCGATGCGTTGCCCTTCTTTCCCTCCCCACATGGGCCACGGGTTCCTCATTTCCGCTGCAAAGGTGCTAACTTTTACTAAAACCGATAATAATAATAATAAATCTATATTTCAGACAAAACAGTCCATATAAAATCAAATCAATTACAATTTTATAATATCTAAAGTCTAAATTTTTGTTAAGAACATTTATTCTTAATCTATGTTAGTAAGGTATTATTAATTATAAATCATTGTAATATATGTCTAGGTTCAAGTATGGTGCTGGTGTGTATATCTTTCCCTTTCACCCAGAGGCTATCGAGCTTTTGAGCAAATGTGCCGAGGAGGATGTTGGTGCTGCTTATTGACCTACCTATCATAGACGCTGTACGTTTACGTATGATCGAGTAGAAATCGTCGACTCGAACATCCACAAACATAGCAGATGCACTGCAGTATCTTGGCTTGCCTCGGACTGACAATGCCTGCCCTACGCTCACACTCGACATCCCTATCATGGTCAAGGTGCTCCGTCACAATATGACCAAGGTATCTGAACTCAGCCATTTGCTTCAGGGGAGTTCCACGCAATATAAAATTTGGTTTAAAATTTAAAGATTTATTCCTTTCCCTGAAGAACATAAAAACACTTTTTTCTGTGTTGCAGCTGAGTCCATTCTCCTCCGCATATTGCTCGCATATTGTGAGGAGCTTACACAGACCACTGACAGAGGGGCTTACTGGAACCATGTCGTCTGCGTAACTGACTTTGTTCATCATTACACCGTTGATCGAACAACCCACGCCGGCTCCACAAAGCCTCACAATCAGCTGATTCACATACAAATTGAATAGCCTTGGTGATGTCATCACCAGCCTTACCAACCTTACCCCACATTTTAGTCAGTATTTCCCACTCAGTGCATCATCCCATCTGACGACATTTGATTAGTGGCCGTACCAATGCAGGAAGAGAGCGCTAATGTCCGGTCTCAGGGTCGACTGGTTCCTTAGTTTCTGGCCTAATTTTGCATAGGAAATCAGGTCAAATGCCTTAGACAAATCCAAAAAACATGTGTGTACTACCGTTTTTCTGTGTGTGTCCCACAGTCTGTTTGAGGTACATTATTGCGCTTTCAGTGGACAGTTCGGCCCTAAAGCCAAACTGTGCGTCGTGGATTTTCGTTGCTATAGATAAATGTGCATCGAGCAAACTGTGCAACACCTTCGCTGTGATCGTTGCTAATGATATGAGCCTGTAATTGGATCCGTCCGCGGCATCGCCTGTCCTGTTTCTAATGGTGGTGCAGACTGCATTTTATCTTGGAGATAACTATGGCTACAACAGAGATTACACAGCACCTTAAGCAATCGTACAATATGCACACCTGCCTAACGAAAGTGTTATTTAGCGTAATTCTGTAACAAATATCCATCCGTCCACCCAACCTATTGCACTTTTAACACTTCTTCGCTTCCACATCGCAAGTTCAGGTCGGAAAGAAAAACTGATTAAAAAAATTGGAATTAGCAACGTAAGATGTACATATTTATCTATTATATATCATCTACACTTTTATAACGCTTAACCTTTTATACTTGAACACCAATTAACATTTTTCATTTTGCTGATTTTTGTGCAGTAAGAACTCCGAAGAGTCTTAACAGAACTTAATGTTCATTTTTGCTCATAACAGGAACAATATATAATTTTGTCCGGGCAAACTACATTGATTCACAGAAATACCAAAGTACACAGTCAGCGTAAAAACAACTTTAAGTCAAGCACATAAGGTTGAGTTTGCAAAAAAATTGTCGAAATTATGCACGTATTTCATATAGCATGTAAATACTTAGTTAGAAATGCTACATTTGATTTTGGAACCTGACATTTTTATACGATTTTTCATTGTGTTTTCTAATTTTACACCAATACATTGTACAATATTTTGCGATATAAAACGGGAGTGGGGTGATAAAGTGACCAGAGTCGCTATGATTTACATTACACAAAGCAGGTACTGCGCCAAATGCAATTTTTAAAACTCTCCATACACTTGGTATTAGTGAAATATTTGTATACCGGGCTATTAATAGGTATAATGAGACTTTTTCTGTTTGTGAAAGAGAAAGATCTGGCCGTCCACGTAGTGTTCGTACGAAAAAAGTTGTCAAAGCAGTAAGGGAAAGAATTCGAAGATATCCAAACAAAAAAAAACAAATTATCTCGGGAAATGAAGATGAAAAAGAAAAAAGAAAGAAAAACATGTTGCATATTTTAAGCGATGACTTAGGTCTATAAGATACGCACTGGTCATCACGCATGGTCTAAACTGACAAATTAAAGATTAATATGATAAGGTGGTAAAATCGAAACAACTAATGAAACGGTACGCAAAAGGAGAGCACAGAAAAATTTTGTTTACAGATGAGAACTTTTTACAATTCAACATTTGACAAACAAAATGGCCTTATAAAACCTGAAGACTACCTTTCACCTATACCCGACCTTAACCC
This sequence comes from Eumaeus atala, assembly GCA_017140195.1. NCBI lineage: Eukaryota > Metazoa > Arthropoda > Insecta > Lepidoptera > Lycaenidae > Eumaeus > Eumaeus atala. Next base: position 10,317 of record JAFELO010001223.1, on the reverse strand, counting down.
GCTGGATTATGATTTATGGTGTTTTAGAGATTACAGCTTCCTCTGAACCCTAGGAAAATTACCCCAAAACAATCCATTCGACTGCCAAGTGAAGAGTATCCCTGTGAAAAGAGTGCGTGCATCTATTGATAACTAGTATCAACGTTTAAAGGACCGAATTGCAGCTAATGGAGACCGCTTTGTGTTCTTTGTTACAATATTTATAGCAAGACTTGGTGTATTGTAAAAAAAATAATATTGTTTCTTTTTTTCTAGTACAAGAGCAAGAGCAACCGGAGTGTTTTGACGACTACCGACGCCCACAGACTCTCTAGAATGACAGTTCAGTGTGATAGTGATAGCAATCTTGTTTTTTTTTTTTTTTTTTTTTTAAATTAATGGCAAAGTATCAAGAATGGATAGTGTGAGTAAGTTTATGGACGTCCCACTCCACATCTCTTTTGACAAACGTAACATATGAAAGTTGGCTCCTCCGTAGTGGTGCTCGGTGCCATGGTGGTAGTGGTGGTGGTGGTGGTTTTATGGAACAACTTGCCGTATAAATAGCTATCGAACAATGAGTCTTCGGTTTCTTCCTCTTCATAGTATCCTTCGATGGGGTTGAAGATAAAACGTGGCCCCCCTAAAAACAATTACGCATTTTGTAAAATAACTTTGTATTTATTAACAACTAGCGTTGCGGCTTCACCTGTTCAAAAGTTGTCACTCTACAAACTATATATATATATACATATATAGTTACTAAGTGACTAACTGACAACGCATAGTCAAAACTACGCATGACATCCTCCTATGCAACGGAATTGCGCCGACACGACCGGGGAGGTACCTCTCGCTCACTTGATATCGGTGGAAAGTATCCGGTGGCCCATTGGGGGGGGTGATAGGAGGGCAACGCATCTGCGTAACAATCATGCGAATATCCATGGGCATCGGTAGTCATCAAATGTCTCCGATTACTCGTTTGCCCCCTTATGCTCTTAAAAATATGTCAAGCTGGTGAAATCGCAGGGTGCTGCTAGTCCTTTTAATATGTTATGACAGACAAGTGGAAGGCCATTTGGTGGCAAACGATGCCCACTATCATCCGCATAAGCTGATGCGTGTGAGAAGAGAAGTCGGTGTGCTTGATGATTGATGAGCCAAACTCACATTTTACTGATAGTTAAACTGTTGAAGTTTTTTCGTCTTTAATACTTGAAATCTTAGCAAACTTGCAAAGATAAAATAATATTATAAAAGTTTCAAGAAGTTTTTTTTAAATTGAAAAATTTTCTTCTTTATATTGCGAAATCGTTAAGTGAAGTTAGGGCGAAATTAGAAAAGCACGAGCGGAGTAAGTTAGACATCGCTCAAAGGTCTAAGCTCTATTGTTCATACTATAAGGCCATAGTGGGGAAGATCACTAAGAAGTCACCAAAGAGTAGGTTAATTTAACTCCCATAGTAGGCTTTTACCACATAGAACATAACAGAATATAGATGCGCTACCCTCCTTCACCCCATCCTCACAATGAGTCACCGGCTGCACACGAACAGGAATGCAAGAAGCGACAGGTGTCATTTTACAGTGGTATCACGTGAGCGAGAGGTACCTCCTCGGTCATGCCGGCCCAATTCAGCTCCGCCATGGTACTACCTTTTACTAAAAGTGGCTTGCCGTCCTTCTTTTCCTTTGGTCTGTTGTGAATGCGATTCCTACAGTTTGTTACCATTTACTGCAACAATGGCGACTCACCCAGTCATTACTGTTGTGAACTGTTGGCTAGTATAAATAGTAGAATCAGATGTTAGCCGACATCCGATCTCAATGCACATTTGCTACACGACATAAGCCATACGGATAATAAAGATAGAGCGTGGAAGCCAGGCCTATGACTGCGATTATCCGTGTTGGTTAATAGAGAAGGAAAATTAGAAATACATTATCTTAGTCTCGCCTGCGCAGATTTATCTCAGTTAAAAAGAGAAATACATAATAAGCCAGATTTGCTTTCGATTTTACCGGCCGCATTTTAGGCTTCTTGCCAACTTTTTGTATATATTGACGTGCAGATTGTTGACTCAGGTATACACGGTGTAAATATTGACCTGTAGAGTTTTGACAATGACATACACAGGAAACACATTGATGCGCAGAGTTTTGACTCTGACATACACTGTGTACATATTGGCGTGCAGAGTGTTGACTCTGACATACGCAGTGTACATATTGACGTGTAGAGTATTGACTCTGACATACACAGTGTACATATTGGCGTGCAGAGTGTTGACTCTGACATACGCAGTGTACATATTGACGTGTAGAGTATTGACTCTGACATACGCGGTGTACAGATTGACTTGTAGAGTGTTTACTCAGTGTGCACATACACAGTGTACATATTTACGTGTAGAGTTTTGACACTGTCATACACAGAGAACATGTTGATGCGTGGAGTATTGACTCTGACATACACAGTGTAAATATTGGCGTGTAGAGTTTTGACAACAACACACAGTGCATCTTATTCGGAATACGACTATTAGCTACATATTGTGGGCCCTAGTAATGTAGTGCTTGTGACCATACTGCCATGTTGACGTGACATGTCTGTTCAGAATATGGCGTTCCTAGTGTGACAACATCTGTAGTACTGATTTATCTACAGAACAGTTAAATTAAAAATACTAAAATTTTGTGGTAGCACGAGAGTTTTCTTAAAATTACCGGCTTATGAATTAAAAAAAAGTATATTTTAATGGATTATCAAACTGTGGATCTCCAAGATTTCGGCTCATATGCACAGAATGTACTTACTTTATTGATAACGACAATGAACAGCCACATAAATGTTATGCAAATGTGTTGCCCTCTTTTTCTTCTTCCGATATATAACCTAACACCGCACAAAACGCGACAACATAGCTATAAATTAACGGCGGTATGAAGTGACTTACCGTGTTCGTGAATATCTCGTCGGACTTTCGTGCTCGGGCTGTTGTCCATCGGCTTTTGATTGTAATATTTTGGACAGTACAGCGGACATACTTTCGCACAATACACGTATTCCTTCTTCTCTGCAATGTAATATGTTGATTGACATATGAATTTATATAGATTACAATCGCCCGCGACTTCGTCTACGTGTATATTTTATGTATTTCTAATTTTTACTGATGCTTGCGTTTTGTTGTTGCAAAAATTTTTTGATTCTATTTATTTTAGTACTTGAAATTTGATCATTATACTAGGAAGTATACAAAAAACTTGACACGAATAATCAAGAACTCAAACAGGTTTAGTAAATAATGTTTCAATATTATTTTTTAAATCGCGATGATAAAATAATCCATTTGCCATTTCGTCAATCTTATGCTTAGCACAATAACTTAGTTGTTGCTCTGAAATTTTTCATAAATTACAAATTTAAGTAAAAATTAAAATATAGGTACCGAGGAAGGACAAGACTGATATACCATAATAAGATTGGTCGGGAACTGTCCGAAAGTGAGTGAAGTCTTCGCAGCCGGCGTGTTTCTATGAAGAAAGTTATGAATGTGAAGGTGTTAGGTATGTACGGATGGTGAGATGTAGCACCCCGATCACTTTTCTACCCCATTAGGGAAATGGCGTGAAGATGTGTTGTAGTTGTTGTTCAAAATCGACGGTGAAACCGAGAAAGAGTTATCCAAACCATATGGTGCTTTTTAGGACAGTACTAAATCACAGGGGATATTCAACACTCCATTAAAAGTACTACTTACAAATGGAAGCAGTGCCAGGCATGGTGCATTTTTTCTGTGCGACGGAAATGGGCCGGCACGACCGGAGAGGTAACTCTCACTCACTTGATACCGCCGTAAAGTGTCATCTACGGTGTCACGTTTCGTGCGGTTTGTGAGAAGTATCCGATGGCCCATTGGGGGGGCAGGTGGAAAAGACAACGCAACACATCAACATAGTAATTATGTGGATGTTCATGGGCGTAGGCAGTCTTAAAAGGATCCGATTTCACATTTGTCCCCTATTCTATTTAAAAAAAAATATTAATTGACTAGCTTGTTGACGCCATTACCCGTGTAATTGGCTTAAAATAGGAGATGAAAACATCTTTAAAGGAAGTACTTAAATACTAACCCTCTTGTATACCTAACAAACGCATGAAGTGAAGTGCAGTTTGTAGAAGGGAATAATTCTAACCTACTGTTACGCATGCTCCAAATACACAATGAAGTTAGATAAACGGACTAGTATCGCCCCGCGGTTTCACCTGCGTAACTCCGGTTCCATAGGTTGTTGCTTCATGGTATATAGCCAATAATTCGGTAAATGGACTATTCAATAAAAAAAGATTTTTGCAATTCGGTCCAGTGTTTCCAGCGATTAGTGCGTTCAAACAACAAACAAACACAGAAACTCTTCAGCTTTATATTAATAGTATAGATTGAAAATCTGTTATTTTATATATTCCTCTCCACAGAAATGGAGAGTTCGAATTCCGACCAGTTAATTGTTATTGCGCTTAGAATTTTTTTTAAAGAAAATATTAAATTTCCCTTTTATCCTCCTCCCTAGTATTTATAATATTACCCTAACACACTTAGCACGGACCTCGGCTAGCGACATGCGCTGTATATTTAGTCTGGCCACAAATAATGTTACAATTCATAATAAAAAAAAATTACACCTGATTTTGGAGTAGTCATTTTCATACTATTGTTCATTGTGGTTTCTCATTTTAGCGCCATTACATTGCACAGTATTTTTCGATGTTAAAATAGAGTGAGGTGATAAAGAGAACAGAATCTCTGTGATTGCTTTACACAAAGTAGGTATGAAGCCAAATCCAATTTGTAGAACTCTCCTTACACTAGGTACACAAAGTGTCGGGCTATTAATAGCTACAATGAGACTTCCTCTGTTTGTGGCAGATAAAGATCTTGCAGATCACGTAGTGTTCGAACGAAAAAGGTGGTCAAAGCAGTAAGGGAAAGAATTTGAAGAAATCCTGTCCGAAGCAAAAGATTTTATCTCAGAAAATGAAGATAGCACCTAGAACCGTGTCAAGTAATTTAAAAGATGACTTAAGACGTGCTGCCTATAAGAAACGCACTGGTCATGTCTCAACTGCTAAATTAAAAATGAATAAAATGCTAAAATCGAAACAAGTATAGATCACAGAAAACTTTTGCTTACGGATGAGCAAAGTTTTACAATTAAGCAATATTTTAACAAACAAAATGACCGTATTTATGTTCAAAGCTCTGAGGAAGCTTCCCAATTAGTCGCCTATCGATGCCATTATCCTACCGAGCCATTATCCTACTTCATCGATGGTTTGGTGGGGTGTTAGCTATGAAGAGGTGACTGAACCGTATTTTTGATAAAAAGGTATCGAAACATCCGCTCAAGTGTATCAAGATACCATTCCGGAGAAGGTAGTTAAGCCCCTTAATAACATCATGTTCAATACCTAAGTGTGGTCCTTCCAGCAAGATTCAGGATCAGATCATAAAGCACGATCACCCAATCTTGGTTGGAAGTTTATTTATGGTTTATGGTCAGTTTCAGATGGTAGTACAGCCTGCTATAAACGTCATGATAATTTGGAGCCCCTAGAACAATTCATACGATTGGCAGGGAAGAGTTTTTTTATGGTTTTAGTTCGTGCTTCTGTTGATAACTGGCATCAACGTTTAAAGGAGTGTATTTATTTATATTTTTAATTGTTACATATTCCTGTATTAAACTAGCACACTATAAAATAATTAATTGTTAATTGAAATTAAAACATTTATTTTTAATTTTTCTTTGTAATATATTTATGGTCTTGCCATTTATATATATTATTATAAGGAAGTAGATATTATTACCAAAACTCTGTTATTTACAAGTATTTATTGTTATTTTTTAAAATATATGCTCATAGCGTGTATTGTTTACTTTACAAAATAGCTATATATAGACAGTCTGTTGAGGTAAAACCTTGTTTTAAACCCTTACCTATTAGAAAAAAAAATCCATGCACTGTTGTTATGACTAGGACTAGTAAAAATACTACGTGTACGATGTCAGTGTGGCACATGTTAATTTAGTTTTGAACCGACTTCAAATACTTTTTTCAAAACAACGTTTTCCTTTCACTGGTATAAAACAACTTTGATGGAATTCCATTCGCATCTCTTTATACGCTCCCCGCGGCGCTGCGTATGCATTACGTGTGCACATAGAAACGAGACTTTATTGCATATTGTGACCGGGAATTCCGTCAGAATATTATATGAAAAATAGTTTATGTTTAACACTAAGCGTAATAGGCTTTTCAATTTTTTATTTTAATAACATAAATTATCGTTTTGACAAGTGTGCCATCGCAACTATCACATTTAAGTTGGGTTTACAAATTTACGAGTAATAATGTTGGATAATAATAATAATAATAGTAATAATAGGAAAACTATGCTGCATAGGAGAAATTAGTGCAATGTACTGTGCATGGCACTAGATCCTCCTATGCAACGGACTTGGGCCAGCACGACCGGGAGGGTACCTCTCGTTCACATAACACAGCCGTAAAGTGACATCTTCAGTATCGCGTTTCGTGCTGTTTGTGAGTAGCCGGTGGCCCATTGGGAAAGGAGGGCAACTTATCGACTTGGTAAGTATGTGGATTCATGGGCGTCATTAGACGTAAAAAGGTTCGTTTGCCCCCTATTCTATAAAAGAATTTAATAATAATCCACACATTATATATAGTTGAAGTTTGTTTGTTTGTTTAAACGCGCTAGTCTCGGGAATGCTATATACCATCACGCCACAACTAGTCTTACATATAGTGTAACGTCCCCACCATGGTTCAAGCTTTGTGGTGGCGTTGGGGCACAGTAGCCTGGGGTGATCCGGGACACCTTGATGTATCCAAGGAGGCGGATGCTCTTATGAGGAGAGGGAGTTAAAGAGCAAGAGGAGGAGGCGGTCCTTGTACCCTTGGACAAAATAGCAAAGGGAGGCGGCGTGTTTGCGCACGGGGCAAGGGGCGATAATGGGAACCTCATCCCATTGCACTGTCTTAATGTTATTGGGGTTGTCTTACAGGGTGGGATAACTCCATCTGTGGAGGTGGCGACGGTCTCTTAGGGGGCTGATGAGCGGTCGAAGTGCCCTGGTGATCTCTTGTACCGGGGCATCTCAACAAAAACGGCACTGATGGCGCCCGCAGTGGTTTTTTGTGGGTATTCGGCACTATGATGTACCACGAGCCCCACACGTCACTAGACCCCACCAAGGGCCAGTGAAGGCGCGTAAATGCGTATGTGATAAGTCCACAGATATAATTGTTATTAGTTTAGTTAATGTAGTTCAGTATTTGCCGCTTACATCATCAGTGAAAATTTAAATTTTTAACCCCCAATTCGAATCCTTAGGACATATTGCAGGCGGATGAAACCGCACAACTGGTTCTCTATATCTAAACTTATATTAAAAAGAGGAAACATTTCAATGTTTGTTTGTTTGTGTTAAAGAGGCTCCAAAACTGCTTGACCGATTTAAAAAATCTTTAACCATTAGAATTCAACATTATCAGTGACGAATATAAGCTATATAACATTTTCTAAAACACTTTGACCATTATGAGATTTCAATAATATATCCAAAATTTGAGAAAAAATACAAATTAAATCGTTATTTAGCTGCAGAAAAATTGACAAATACTCGAGGTTGTTCATCAAAAATGTAACCTGTGATTGTAACGCGTAATGTTTATGATTATGTAACGCGTAACATTTATGATGTAACGCGTAATGTTTATGATGCCGAAAATAAAATGTAGACTTTTTATGTATTTTGTAAATCAATGTTCGTTTTCGCCATATTTCGTGAAATATCCGGACGGACTGCTGTAAATAATAAAATTAAACGAAAGTGACACCATTTTTTTATCACGCGGGGGATATCCTCCAAAAGATACTCAGTGCTTAGGGACTGGTAACTGGGTCATGTGGGACTTTTAGGCACTAAAGCCCCTGCGATAGATCCTCATCTTTCTTCCGTATCAGTCGGGGTCTCTAAGCTGTCTGCAGTAATCCCCATCTGCGCCCAACTGATAAAGCCCAGGGCGCTTGGGGCTACTGGGCCTGGTCGGTTGACGCTACGGTATCGACGTGTCAGATAGGCTGAATCGGCCCTTTCCCACTCCCGTTCAGCCCTTTCCTTCCCGACCATGACGTTCTCATAGAACGTAACTGTAGCCCTCCACGCCGTATCCCTACCGAGTTTAGCTGCCACCACCGCCGCAACATATCTTATGCTATGAGTTTTTGATGTCAGTTTCCATAATTTCGCAAAGAGGTCCAGTTGACGCACGCACGGACGAACGCACGCACGGACGCACGCACGTACGCACGCACGCACACGCATCACGAATATGTAGGTTCACGGCAGAGAAGACAAAACTATTTAATTATGATTTGCTGAAGGCAGATAGCGTCAGCGTCTAATCAATCCGTCCGCCGAAGAGAAAAAAAGAGTGACAATTCTTCGATACCGATCACACCTCTTGTCTGACATCAAAGATAACAGATGTACTTTTTTTATAAAATGTTCAAGTAGCAAAATATAAGTATAAAACACTAGTATAGAGTAAAAACTAGTATTGCTAAACTACTTAGATTGCGATGAGTGTGGCGACGTGAATAGGTTTGGGGACGAAAAGGGGTACGACCCCCCACTCTCCTGCGGGTGGGAGAGGTGTTTCGCACTATTTGTAACTCGCGAAATTGGACGTACTTACAAGTTCACCTGATTAAATTGTATTGAGGGTACCGAGACAGTTTTAGCCTTTCCATTGGACTCCCTGCTATCATATCCAAAGTCCGCATCAATTGGAAACAAAACCATGAGAAAGCTTCGTATTTCTTTAGCTTATGGTTCTTCTGGTACATAAGCTACGACATTGCCAAGTTAAATTACATACATTCAGTAGTTTTTACGTGAAAGAGTAACAAATGTTCATCCAGACTTAACAAATTTTCGCGTTTTGTTGGTGGGATTATACCAAAAGTTTAAATAAATCGGTGATGGATGGAGTGATGGACTCACTCACATAGTATGGATCATAATACATAGTAGGGTGTAGCAATTATGTTTCTGCAACTTGAACATTTAAAAGAAAAGTATATCTGTCATCTTTGATTGTCAGACTAAAGGTGTCCTCGGTGTCGAAGAAATGACACTCTTTACCTTTTACGGGTCCAAACGGGCAATTGGAGCCTTGTTACGACTACCGACTTACATGGACATCCACATAATTACTATGCTAATAGTAATGAATTTGTAATTTTAACAAACCGCACGAAACTCGACACCGAGGATATCACTTTGCGTCCGTATCATGTGAGCGAATATCATCGCGCCGGCCCAATTCCGTTGCAACAATGGTACTACCTCTTTTTTTTTCGGAGGGACCTACTACTAATTGGCGGCACTTGTCCAGTCCTAACAGTTCGACTGATTACGGAAGACTTTTTGTCTTCTGGTTATAGGTAGACGATAGGAGGACAGACCCCCCTTCTTTCCCGCAGATGGGAAGAAGCAAACCGGAATTTTAGTGGACATTACCCAATCGTGGTTATTTTTGGGACCGAAAAGGGGGAACGGTCCCCCTCCCCACGCTAGTGGGACGGCGCGCGCACGATGCCGTTTTAGTTGCGGTGTCGTGGATAAGGAAAATTGAGCTCGTTTAATGTTTGATTTATCAGAGGAGGCCGGCCTCCTCCCCCACCCTCTGACGGGTGGGGTCGATTTGCGCTTCAAATCGGCTAGAAGCCGTGATAATGATTTAATTTTTATTTTTAGAGCTCTCTAAGATCGCGTTATTTTATTTCTACATTTATCTAAGCTCACGTCTTACGGATTCGAACCCGGGCTCGTTTCCGTAAGCGGTGTGTGAGTTTGTCATTCTGTCAGTCATATGTCTTATAGCTGTGTAACTATATGTAAGGTTTTAACGCGCCACCGGTACGAGCGGTGTATATCGAATTGGTTCTAGCAGAAAGAGAATGCATTTATGCACTGTCCAACCGACCCAAGGAGGCCTGAAGAGTTTGTCGGGTCAGGTCGTGTAGCTATAACTACTACCTACTACCGACTAAAACCTGCTATCCGTGGGTTTGCCCTGTTGGCATTTTGCTGCGGATGCGTGTCTGGGTGTGTTTTTTCTTGTGTGCAAGGGCGGACTTAGCAACTGCTATGGTTATCGCGTCGTCGGCGTCGTGCAGTAGGTGCTTCGGCCGACGGTAACGGGAATCGGTTATTAACGTCGGGTCGTATTACGAC
>JAFELO010001222.1:0-27218 GCA_017140195.1 Eumaeus atala | reverse complement strand
AATAATAAATTTCCATTAGTATAATATTGTATTATATTACAGCTACTTTAACAGATTTTATCATGGTTTGTTTCAGTATTTCACAATCCGATAATATAAATTAAAGTAGTTTTATTATAATGTATAACATTTGTTCGAGAAGTCAATAGCATAGTGTAATTATGCAATTGTCAGAGTATATCATGTTGGGAATTGTGATACAAATAGGGGTTGAGTTCACCATATTTGCTATGTATGGCATGCAACTTGCAATGCTTAATATAGCTAAAAACTAAAAATAGGCCTGACTCCATGAATATTTTCTTGTATTAGTATTTAAAACCTGTTCTAAGATGCGAGAAGTAATATGGTATACATTTTTTTATAGACATACAATTGTGTGTGACTCATACAATACCACATTTACTAAATGAACATACTGATTATCACATAAATCATTCATTCATTGCTTCCAATAAAGGAAAGTAACTTTTATCATACTTAAAAATTAATTAATTATTAAATATTGTTTTTATAGTTATTCTCATAAACATTTTTTTCTAAGTGCTTAATCAATCTGTCATAGAAATATTACTTAGTATACACACATCTAATACCATTATATGATGTAACAAAAACATTATTTTCATGGGCCATAGTGTCTCAGGTGTTAATCACATTGTTAACAACTGTTCACCATTGCCTAACAAATCTCGTCTTCATTATGGTGATGTATATAAATTATATAAATGTACCTACTTATCCTGCGTAATGTTTCACAGATGCCACGCACGCGCAGAAAGCATTACTCTTCACACTCGAGGTCCAGGTCAAAGTCATATGAAGTGAAACGTCGGAGACTCGACGATGGAACTAAAGAGGACTCGTACAGAAAACGAAGTCGTAGCAGGGAACGTGACAGGTACGTTTTTTATTATTTTCAAAATAAAGAGCGAATTTTCAGAAACAGTTGTATAAGACTTACTTTGATATATTATTATTAATACTTACAGTTTAAAGCGACATCTATGTACCTCAGGATGAAACTGTCTTAGTGCTATATGTATTAGTTCTGGCACTCTTCGATAGTTGGCGCTTTATCTGCAATCGTGTACATTCCCTAAGTAAGCAAGTAGCACGATTACGAAATTAAGATTTTTGCTACGTAGTGGATGAAAATGTGCCTTTACATATTGAATTTTGAGGACATAAAGGATTTATTTTTATCATGTGTAATTTTTTTCACAAAACATAATTTAGTTTGTCAAATGATAGAGGATGAGGAGGGAACAAATTCATAACAATTCTTACTCGTACTGAAATAATATTATTGGCCTGTATGTAAATAAAAAATTTGTTGTCGTCTCACGTCGATAATTTTTTTTTGGGACTTTGTTTTTTAATAAGTATAGACAATAGTTATAAATCTCAAAATTTTATATATAAAAAAGATACAATCTTATTTGATGCATCTTGATCACGATTTAACCAAAAACTTTTGAAAGTAAACAAATAAATAATGTATGTATTGATATCTTGTACATACCTATTGTTTTGTTTGTTGATTTGTTAAATGTGCACAATAGAGAATATTTCATTCATTCATTATGCATGTGTTAGGATACTGGCTGTATTTACAGTACCAGTAGTGATTTTTTTGTGTCTCATGACACAAAAAAAATAAATTTCACAATAGAAAAAATAAACTAAAATCTATTAAGTTTATTCCTGTGTACAACATTACCTAGTTTCAGAAAACAAGGATTTATTATCTAAGCCTTATTATTATTATTATTATTATTATTATATTGTGCATTAAAATTGACTAGATCGTCTGTACGGCGTTAGGTAAATTTTCAATCGGCATTAAATGGATGAAATTGTTTGTGTTTGTAAACTTAGTAACCTGCAGCGGTACTGCGGGTACTTGCATCTATTGCGAGGTAGGTCTTATGACGCTTAAATCTATGGAAACTTGGCGGGCAGACCTTTCGACTTGCTCCCTGCAACACTGATAGCTATCACTATTTGCATGTTTACCAACTAGCTGTTTTCTGTTCAACCGTATAGTTGCTTCGTATGACGTCGCTGCTATTTTGAACATACAAACTATTTCCATGATATGGTTAATTGAAATACTATACATGGACAAATTATAGTTCAATTGCCTTGATCCCACACAAACCAGTTTCCTGCAAAAAAAAGGTATGAACTAACAACGCTAGAAGTAGGTTATCTTTATTACGGGAATTGTTACCAACGAGAATACTGGAAAACGTTAAAATTATTGATTTTTTTATATTAGAACCTTTAGTTTATATTATCACATAGAATTGAACATATTTTAATGATTCCTGTTGGATATTTGAAAGTAAATAGTAAAGTTTCACTTGTGTATTCTGCGGTGCTCTGCTAAGGTGGTGTCGGTCCCTTAGGGTACTGACTAGTCAGTCAGGTGCCTTGATCAGAACACAGATAAAGAATTCCCGGGCTTCTGTTGGCGGCGCTATGGCACTCGCAGCAGCTTTAATGATTATAAGGTGGTCCACACACGAGCCCCACCCATCGTCGGTGATGGCGTATTATTTCGTTTCCCCGCGTCATAAAATTTCTACGCTCATATCTGGAGTGGTAAATAATTGTCTCTGAGTTTAATGGATTGGAATTCAACTGACTAACAAATAACAAGCTTTTAAGGTGTGTCAAATAAAAAAATATATCACAATATATCCTTAGTTACTATGATGGTGATATTCCGGAAGAGACTGTAGAGATCCATAACATAACAAGCAATCATCACCAGCGCTGGTGCGCTCAGGGTTGCCACCTTACTTTTTATTAAATTACTTGACCTCTTTTGTTCGGATAAGGTGCATAAATTGTCATTTTGGAAATACATATGTTAAGAATAATGAATTGGCTAGTGTTATTATAATTATTCTGGTTACGGTGGCGGGGAGCGGCTGCAAGTGGCTCGTGACCGTGACCCGTGGGAGATCCCCGGCCGAACGTCGTCCACTATTGGACATGGGCGTGCTAGTTGGTGATAATATTTTGGAATATAAAAAGTCTCATCTTATCTAAGTTAAAAAAATGACATTTATTTAATCATTTAAAATAGACTCGTATATTATGTAGACTGTCAGTAATTATTTTAAAAAGTAGCAAGCCGAAATAAAGACCTGCAGTGGGCAGCCATATTGTGTTCCCGAACATAAACCTGCAGGACGCAGCAACGAACTCGTTCCACTCAGAGTTGAGCGACGCTATGACGCTTTCTACGACAGTCCTGCATGTACACTATATACTAAACATGCACCAACCCGCTTCAACATTTAAACCTGTTTACTAGCGCCCCTACCTTGTAGTGTATATATACTGTATGTAGGTCTAACCTTGATTTCTTTGTGCCTTGAGATTGCGGTTTCTTTATTGTATTAACAAGTGCGAAGAAATATATAATATAGAATACAAGCATTTTTTACTGAACGCCAGTAACGCCGATTTTTTTGCTGTCGCTTTAAGAAATCTCTTTTTTTAATTTTATATGAAAAATGATTGAATAAATGAGCAGTCGAAGGCCTGCTAGGCTTAAAAGGTCAGAAAAAAGGTCATAAATGTTGCGCATCTCCTACTTACCAATGGTATGGACCAAGCTAAAACTCACAAAACGCGTCACTATAGCTGTCACTGTATCATGTGAGCGAGAGGTACCGCCCCTGTCATGTCGGTCCGATTTGGTTCAATGTAATATGAGGCTTTTTACTTAATAGGGTTACGCACACAAATGGTAAAACAGTACCCTATTACTGAGACTGCGCTGTACGTGTGTCTGTCACCAAACTGTAACCAGGTAATGAACTGTGATATAGCTAGGCAGTTGAAATTTTCGCAAATGATGTATTTCTATTGTGGCTATAACGACAAATGGAATAAATCTGTTATCTAAAAGTAAACAAAATTGTTTTGGCGTTTTTTTATAGGTTATGCTACGGAACCCTTTGTGTGCTAGGCTGACTTTGCCAGCTCCATATATCTGTTCATGTTAACCTATACGAAGGACAAGAAAAAATCTTAAGAGATTTAAGATATCTAAATTATTGTTAGAGCAACATTCGTGTGACCTAAAATGATCTTAAGTAGAGTAAAGTTAATGGCAACGGTTGTAAATTTTAATAGCATATTCTAATACCCCTACGCATCTATAAATAGCAACTGTGAAAGCTATCACCTATATTTTAGAGTTACATTTTTCTCAGAAGATTAAAACAAAATCGTAGAATGAGATCAAATGATAAACGACGCTTTTTGTAGGTCACAGCAGCTGCTGACAGAAAAACATTTAATGTTTAACCACTTCAATTAACATTGTCCGCAGGCTGTTTCGCGCCTGGCTTACTAACTAATAGGGTTAACACAGTATGGAAGGTTTTCCATTCCAGTGAAGTACCCATAATAGCTCAAGCGTCGTCAAGATTATTTTTTTCATTACTAAGTATGGAAACCGTCATTGAGAAAGGGGTGGTCAATTTCGGGCTAGTAAGTAAATTTACCTAAATTGATTATGGACAGAGAGGGGTGACCTCCAAACTTGGAAAAGTAACGTGACGAATATAACAAAAACTGACGATTTTCTCAATTAAAACAAATAAATAAAAATATTAATTAAAACTACGTTGTTTTATCCACCCACACTAAAAGTTCACATTTGTTAAAGGATCCCAACAGGGTGCAAGGTCCTCCTCATATGCTAATGTGACGAGAAATCCACAATTCCCCTCTTCGGTCAGGTGAAACTGAAAGTACCAAAGACAACCGACGCTTGTCATCGGAAGATATTTTTTTAGCGTTTTAGCATATATTTTATTGTTTTATCACATATAAACGTACATTCAGTTTCATATAACGTAAGTTAAAAAATAAAACACCTGTTAAGACGCAATAACGTTGCTCTTATTTCACGACATTGGACTTCTTATATTGGTTACACACACCTGTTCCTTCATTACACAAGGCTGCTATAAATTATATAAAATACGTTGACAAGTCTCCGTTTTTCAACGTAATCGATGTTGAGCATTAAGCAGTAACTTTTGATGATTAAGCATTCTTTTAAAAAGTCGAAAATGTGATGACACTTACAAAAATGTCTTGATGAGGTGGACCATGCGAATATGGTCTAACATTGAATTAATTACTTTAATACTGCAAGCTTTTATTAGTCCACTGCTGAGCTGGACATAAGACAATTCCATACGTACTTATATATTCGAAATACGTGGCTAGTGACAACCCTATTATTTTACACATAAACAGCTAATTCATCTATCAGCGTGTTACACTTCACATATCTGTGACCCCGTAAAGAAGTTTCCAGTGTGACTTATAATTAGGATCACAATATCAGTCCTTGTACAAAACATAATATTAGTCATTTCCTATACGAACGATGGAACGATTATTGCTATTGATTTTTAAGCATAGCGACTATGTTACAAATTCGTACGTTGCACATCTATTTGATGTATAAAGCACCTCCCGCAGGTATGTAATAGCTTTTGCCAAAGAAAACATGATAATGCCAAAGGAATTATTCGTTTCTTCTGGGTAGAGTTCAAAGTTTCATCCAAGTTCGTTGTTTTTTTTTTTTTTTTTTTTCAAATTAAGGATTTTTAGTAATTGTAATGTAATAACAACATTGGAATATTAGGCAAAGATAGGATAATCCCTTAGTTTGAAACGCTAATTCAGCTTAAGCCTTAAAAGTAAAATAATTTGTAAGTGGTGTCAAATCGGATAGCAATTTCCAGTTTATTCCACGGGGAGGTTCGCCGTCTGTGATTTTTCTTGGTATACACAACTACACCATAATAGCAAAGGTAAACTTTAATGACTTATAAACGTGTTTAATTCAGGGAAATATTTCTGTGTCGGTGTTGAGTAATTATCGCGTTTATTTTTATTACGTTTAATTACTTATTAATCAATCGTTCAGAGACTCGTATCCTTCACCTTTCAATCTCGACAAAACAAATACAATTATTACAAGGGTTTCACTGTATGCATAAAAAGCCAATAAATGTCACTGTAAATACAACCTTATGCGTATAATTTATGTTAAACCGACGTTAAATTTTGGATACCGGAGAGGTATAATGTAGTTACCCTGATATTTCTGTGTACATATTGATCTTTTTAATTTGAATATTTCGAACAGTAGTCTGTGAATATAATATTGAATGTGGTATTGGTTAAAGGTGTGTTCCGTGCTACCAAACGCGAGGTCCCTGTTCGATATTGACCTGAACACTATAACATTTTTCACCCTTTTAATCAATGAGGTTTGAGGTAAACAATGTTCTTTTACAATATGGCGTCATTTTATATTTTGCTAAATACCTTGTCTTCGTGGACACTCGCGGGATTACCTACGATTAGGTTAATGTATGAAAATCACACGTTTGGCCAATATACTGCTGGAAAGGAAGAAGCTTACCAACGTACATACATAGATTTTGATTTGTCTACGACTAAACTTTTAGATAGCGATCATTTATTACCATTTTGTTCATTCGTAAATTATTTATATCTTGGATCAAGCCGGATCGAAATAAGCAAGCAATTCGCAATAGAATGACATCAGTATGTAAAGTGACCTGCTTTCTGTTCAATGCTTTATATCCTAATGACCATATCCAGTTGTGCTATTATTAACGATCTAATATCGATATCACCCCGTGATCTTTTGACCGACTGACAGTAGAGTTGAGCCATAAATGATCCAAATTTGAAACCAACCGATAATGTTTACATCATCGAGGTTGTACTTAACGGAATATGCCAATTTTGAACGTCTTTGTGTACTTGAATGTGACATAATAATATGCCTTACTATGTTTCGTTTAATTTAATAATTACAATTTGGAACTACATAAAAATAATTTAAAGACCGAAACCAAACAAATAGTACCATTGGGATAGATTTAACGCAAATGAAACCCATGGATACAGCTATAATTTAATACTTTGTGAGCATTATTTCTCGCCGGCAGCGTGTAGTCTAGGTACTATACATCTAAGGCTAGGCACTCACGGAGCGATTTTCTCTCGCGCCCGCTGCGGTTACGGTTTCGGAGCTACTGTAGAAATATACAAGGTTAAAGGACACTATTTTTTCAGGTAGGTCAATTTTGATGGATTTGATCATTTCATATGGTGTGCAAAACGTAACCCCTGTGGAAATATTTAACTTATAAGATTTTTTTGTTAAATATCCCCTTATTTATAATTTTGTAGCGTTTTTTTGTGATCGGAGCATCTAGAGAACATCCACGCTTTCGATCGGAGCCATTAAAAAGATCGGAAGATAGCATGGCCAGCGAGGAGCCCGATTTGACGCCGATGGATTTTTATGTGTGGGGCCCTATAAAAGTTTAGTTTACGAAATGGCTCCGATCGAAAGCGTGTATGTTTTGCGAGAAAAAAATGCGGCTGAAGAATTGAGGTTGGAATCTGTGAACATCAGTGGTAAAAATTACCATACATTTTTATCCAATAAAACCTCTTTAAAGTTAGTAACGCTTAGCGAAAATTCTTCAACTCTGAACTTTGTCGAGCTGTCTTATTACAACTGTTAAGCTTTTGAAGAACATTTTATGGACTGGTATATCTTCTAAATAGTTACATTGAGAAAAAAACACACTATATGCTCCAATCACAAACGTTAAAAATAAGGGGATGTTTGATAGAAATCTTAAAAGTTAAATATCTCCACAAGGGTAAGTGTCGGACACCGTATGATGTTATAACATACGACGCGACGCGCCCGTCTCGACCTACGAGCGAGAGACAGCGAGCGCCGACTTGTACATATTGCGAAGAACAATCATCGACTAACCGTCGTGTTATTCACATAACCTGAAGATACAATATGATTAATTCCATCAGAAATGTCCCGAAAAAGAACGTCCTTTAATATTCAGTACTACTTTTCAAGTAACCAACCCAACCAATTATGTAAAAATTTGAAACACGTTTCGCTGCGGTGTGCGCGTTTATTCGGCGGTTTGTAACACACGCGGCGGTTACTATCCTCGTGCCCTGTGATCATTTGGACTATAACCAAACGTTAACCGTTTCGTAAGTTTTGAAATAAAACTACAAACTGTTACCGCAGCAGACGCGGTAACAAACCGCTCCGCCTTACATGACAGTTCATGATGTAGGTAAAACCTGACAAAGACGTGACTACGAGTATTAACATACTTTATGGTAATTGTTAGTTGCAGTAAACTTTTTATTGTATTTAAATGATTAATGATTATTTTAATAAAATGAATAACAATACAAATTAAATGTACATAGGCAGAGGTATGTTAATTTTATATTTAGAGAAATTATGAAAATGATAGAATAGCATTATTGTCGAAAACGTTATGATGATATACAAATGCTTACATTTCCTGTCAGTTCGACAGGATTGAAGAAAAGATGGCAGGAGTCCTACAAACAAAATTAAGTATAATATTATAAAATAATTATTTTCATTAGTGGAATTGCCAAGCTGCATTCCAGCCGGAATGTGCCAGTGAGACCGGGGAGAAGAATCTTTCGCTTGCATAATATTTGCATAATGTAACAGCTTTACTGTCGTGTTTTGTGCGGTATGTGGATTTCCGGTGGCTCATATAATGGGGGAAGGAACGAAGACTTTACATCCGCATAACGATAATGCGGATGTCTATGTATGTCGGTAGCCATCAAAAGGTTCCACTGCTCGTAGTTGTATCTACCTACTAATTATAAGCAATGTAAAAATGACGTATAATTCGAGTGACTCAAGGATGCACCGGAGTGAATAAGGCGCAAGACCTAACTGTATATTACAACAATTGCAGACCCAAAATTAATGACGTGTTTCACCCAGACGCGGCCGGTAAATTATTTGGGTATGTACAATGTTACCATACGTGCCGATGTTTTAGTTTGCGAGCGTGTCGCAACAACTGGCGTGACAAGGACCTGTAGAAGGTCGCACACTAAAACGGTAATCTTAATGTTATCTCAGGACATGTCCAGTTATATTTGCTTTGTGCTCAATGATCATGTCATCAATTCTAATTTCCTTTAAAAATTGATGAAATTCGAGTACTCGGAACACCTACGACTAAACGTTCCGTTTCGTAAGGGTACGAGGCACTACAGATTATATAAATTGACAAACCCATCATCATGCATCAAAATATATATATACCAAAATGATTTTAGAAAGGGATTGACGACGTTAGTGCCCCAGATATATGCAGGCATTAGTTTAAAATTAAGTATAAGTTTGTAATGGTTTTTATATGATATTACTATTATTTACCAATTTTAAGTATTTGTTGTTGTAGCAGTAACAGAAATAATTTGTCAAAATTTCAATTCTCTAGCTATAACGGTATTTGAGATACAGCCTGGTGACAAACGAACATCGGAGGTAATAGGGTCCAGTTTTCCCCTTTTGGTACGGAAACCAAAAAAATTGCATTCTTAATGTTCGCAAGATTATATGTTAAAGTTTTTTGAATACATTGCACGGTATAACAAATTAAAAAATAAGTCTCATAGCTTGACACAGTGTTTCGTCGTAGGTTCGTGGCAGAGCTTTGTTATTGGGGTCGGCTAGCTGGTCTCTGCCATCCTAGCTATTTTCAGTCACCGCTCGAGGCTAACGCGGACCGAGTGGAAGGTAAAGGCGTAAATTAGACTGGACTACAATTGCTGTTATGGCTAGACGGCACCGCTGTGCAACTGACAGTTAGGTGTGAGAGACCTCATCCTTTTGTATTGGCTATAGGTAGTATGGTCGGCGGTGTCATGGTGGTAAGCCACGCATGTAAGTGATAGCCCCGCCAACATTCCTTGCAGCTTCTTTCCTCGATGGGTACAAATTATTAGAATTATGTTTTACTGTACGTATGTATGTTATAAATGGAAAAGCGACTTGTTTGTTTGTTACGCTTTAACGTCTAAACCACTGAACATACTTTCATGATTTTTTGCACAGAGATGACGTGATGGCCCCAGTGACTTCTCAGACTTTACCGACCTTTCTTTTTTGTTGACGCGGGGAGAAGCATTTAGTGCCTTCACTGGCCCTGGGTGGGGTCCAGTGGTATGTGGGGCTCGCGGGCACATCATAGTGCCGAATACCCACAAAAACCACCGCGAGTGCCGTCAGTGCCCTTTTGGTGAGGTGCCCTGGAATAAATCATCAGGTCACTTCGACGGCTAATCAGCCCCCTAAATGTCCGACGCCACCTCCACGAATTGGGTTGTCCCTCACCACAGGACAACCATACCAACTTTGGGACAGTGCAATGGGGTGAGGTTCCCATTCCCGCCCCTTCCCCTTACGCAAAAACGCGCCTCGTTTTTCTCTTTTGTCCCCTCTTTTAAGAGGGGTACAAAGAGCTCCCGCCTCCTCTGTTTAATTGGCTTCGCTCAAGGTGTCTGGGTTCACCCTAGGCTAACTGAGCCCTACCGCCACGACAAGGCTTGAACCGTGTTGGGGAGACTTGACCACCGACCTCGATAATGTAGGGTAACACCAGTTTATTATGTTATAGGAGTATATTATCTATTTTTTAAAATTACGCCTTCTAATTATGCAATACACACTATTCAAAATGCCATTATATATTGATCAAAAATTTTCAGCTCTGTAACATGTGACAAAATAGTGACGCAGGACGCGAGGCGCGGGGTTCGAGAGGCGTTGTACTTGACACAGTAAAACAAGAAGTGCAGTAGGTGCAGCCCGACCCACGGGCTTTTAGCGAATTGCAAACAACTATTCGAGGCGCGACGTCTGGCCTATGCCATCTGGGCTTTATAGTTGCGCCGTCTTAGCAACCATATCGATTACGTCATTTTGTTTTATAAGGATATTGCGCGCTGCTAAGTTTGGACTAAAATGCTTTTATATGGTTATATTTGGGTACTAGGTAGGTGAGAATTTTGTTTATTTATTCTTTATTGTTGTGTGTCTGTAGTGCCCAAGCTTGTGGTCAGGTCATCATCAGGCAAATACGTGTAAGAGTACGGGTCTGTTTCAAGACAGTACTTTGTACATTAAATACTTATATAAAAAATCAGGAAATTAAAAAAATGTGTACGACCCCATTATTTTATGTGTCGCATATGACGCATGACTTCTAAAGGGTTTAATACCTTTTGACCTTTCCGTGTATATTACTTCGTGTCTGCATTAATCTTAGCAATTAAAATAGGTACACAAATGAAGTAGATATCGCTACTGTCATTGATTTTTTATCACTTAACACTTCTTTTTCGGTCCTTTTGCAACTCTTTATAATTGGTTCTTATGGGTCTGGAAACAAAGAAATATGTAATTATATATATTATTAAATACGTGCAATGTCCCGCGGTTTTACCAGTGTACTCCGCTCCCATTGGTCACGGTAATGGTGTGTAAATCTATAGCCAAACTATTAACAACAGCGTCTTCTGTAGCAATGACGTTATCGCGCTGCAACTGTTATGTCACGTGCAAAAGCTAGTTTTCCTATGATACATGAGGAACAAATTGCCAAGCTTCATCAAAACTTCGGCATTTTTTAATGTTATAATATATAATTATAGATGTTGCGCACATACCAAGAGTAGGCAGATAGCCACATTGGGGTGCAAAACTTAACGACACACTTAAATTTCACCACCGGACTACCCTGCCACGTTCGGGACAGTGTTCTGCAATCGGCTACCGAGTCCCACCGTCGTCATTAAAGCTTGTCCTTTATTCAATGCCTTTCGTTTGACACTGATTGTGGTAGCGTTGGATTGATCATGATACAAGTTTTTTCGCAATATTTCCCTTCACAACAAGACAAAGAAACGACACTTGCCATCAATCATTATTTCCAAAAGAAAGGGAAGATAAATCACAAGAAAGGTGTTAAATGGCTGACTTACTCATGGTCAATTTGACATTGACATATTTTGGACACGCCTCTATATGTGCAAAGTTGATAGGCAAGTATTCAACGGTACCACGGGTTTTGTTCAATATTGGTTAAATATTCGGTGTCACGGGTGAAAGTGTTACATAAACTTTTACTTATTGGCCAAAATTTTTTAAATCGGCTACTGCTTTTTGGAACTTTTATTTGCTTTTATGGATATGGAATAAAATAAAAATATTTTTTAAAGTCTTAATTAATTATGAAAATAATTGGATGTCGTTTTAATTTAAAAGTTAGTAAAACTGTTTCTTCACCACGATTTGGCCCAGATATATTATGCCAGCGTAACTCCGGTTTTTTTTACTGCTCTATGCTGTCTAGGTCACATGGTCCCCACCTTGGTTCAAGCCTTGTCGTGGCGTGGGGCTCAGTAGCCTTGGGTCAACCCAGGCGAAGCCAATCGAACAGAGGGGGATCTTTACTCCCCTCCTAGTAGAAGAGGGGACTAAAGATCAGGAGGCGTAAGCGCTCTCTGTACCCCTCTTATAAGAAAAGGTGACCAAAGAGCAATAGGAGGAGGCGCTTTTGCGCACGGGGCGAGGATGGGAACCTCGACCCATTGCACTATCCCAAAGTCGGTGGGGTTGTGTAGTACGGGGCAACCTCATCTGTGGAGGTGGAGCCGGGCCGTTAGTGGGCCGACTAGCCGTCGAGGTGCCCTGATGATTTGTTGTTCCGGGGCACCTGACAAATTATTTTTTCAGGTTTAAAGGTATTCGGCACTATCCTGTGCCGCGGGTCCCACACACCACTGGACACCACCCAGGGCCAGTGAAATCGCGTAAATGCGCTTCCTTACGTCAGCGAAAAAAAAAAGTTCACATTGTGGTCCATAGGGGGACAGATCACCTCCTTTCGCGCAGATGGGGATAATGCATCCCAATAGTTATATAAGATTAGTCAAAGTAACTATTATTTTTTTAGTAAAAGAACTGGGTCTATCTATATAGGCTATAACTTAAAAACCTAAATAATATTAAACTTTTACACTGTAGAGATACTAGAGTTTGAGCGACACTAGACGAGAAAGTATGTTGTTTCTAAATAACTAGAAAAACTAGAAGGCACGAGGCATGCTGGGAGATAGTGAGTGAAAAAAAAAAAAGATTGCATAACGGCTCCTAAACCGTAAAAGAAAACTATACTATACTTCGATCAAATTGATATTTTCGTCTACAATTTTCTTATTTAGCATGCTACTTAACAATTTTTACTGGCTATTGCAGGGATGCAAGCACACCGTGTCATATTATCACAAATTTAGAAATCGATGCTGGTGAACGGCAAATAGCAATCCCATGTGATCGGCAAATAGCAATCCCATGTGATCGGCAAATAGCAATCCCATGTGATCGGCAAATAGCAATCCCATGTGATCGGCAAATAGCAAAGATATAGTATTTCGCTCACATATGCCACATTTGCTATAAGTTAAACCGGGTAACCAATATCAATGTTTCATTAACTTGCAAATGTTGATTACAGCGATGATTTCCTGATCCCCTGCGTGCTATGTCTGAGGTCGTTTGTTAACGTGTTGTTTATTTCACATATGCCTATTGAAAAGACCTCGTCTCGATGACGCTATCATCAGGGCCTTATCGTACACGTTTGACTCCTTTAATTAATTATACACAATTACACGACACCCCAAACAAGATGCTGTTCAATGAATTATAATATTTTTGATGTTATCCGTGGGGGGACACGAGGACAATTGGTAGGTTGTCTATTTATTGCACATTAGTAACAATATTCCCAATAATATGCTATAAAGACCAGAACGAACCGAGGATCTGGATAGTCTTGTAAAGCTATTATTAGCCTTCGTAACAACTTAGGTACACGCGATATTTCCCTTAATAGTATCCTACAGTTGCCCAACAAGATTTAAAATATAATGTTGTCATCATAACAAGCAAGTAAATGATCTCCACGACAACGCGAAATATTACCAAAAATGTACACTAGATCATAGAACTATTTAAAACAAGTAATTAGACAGGTCAGGTTTGTTGGCGTATCGATTTATACAAAACATTACTGAAGAGATATCCATTTTAACCAAACTAGTTATACAAATTAGGTAAAAAGATCAAGTTATTAAATAACAGTGAAAACGAAATAAAATAAATCTAAAAGTTGCCGATTAATATTCAGTTACCACTCTGTTAAAATAAATGAAAGTAACAATCTCTGTTGACATATTTATCCTTACCATTGTAATATATTTATAGCGGAACTTTGATTTACGTATAAATTATTAACAATGATTGATGTATTTGCTATTTTATTATGACATACCATTTATCTTCTCAAATAACCAAATAATACTCGGGTAAGTACTAAGTATTGCTTTCCCTCAAGCTCTTCCCCGAGAAAAGCATATTTCCTTTGTACCAGATGGTAGAATAGTGGTAGGTACTGACGAAAGACAACAAAGTTGAAGTAGATGTTTATTTTTAATATTCTGAAGCCGTATGCTTTGAATTAATTTATTAACGGAAATGATGTGTACAAGTTTTATATTAAGTAACAGTTTCCATAACGTGAACTGGTGCCACGTGTCGCCGTAGGCTCATGTCGCCTGCACTTCATATTAAAATATTTATATCTGCTTTTTAAATGTTGCCCATCATCAAATCTAGCACTTAACTATCTAGAAATTATCATTGCTCTCCTTTATCAAAACTCTCTTCCAAAAAAGGGCTACGATTTATTTTTGCATTTGACATTGAGTGATTATCTACGCGGGGATTGATTTTAAAGGTTTAATAATATAATTGCTACCACTACACTACCGTCCAAGTACTAATTCCAAACGATTTTTTTCGCTTTTACAATAATTCTACGGAACGATTTCTCTCGGATATAAAGACAATTTTGGTAAAAATTGAAATGGAGTTGTCGACGTCGTCGAAAATGCTTTAGAAAATAAGACAAAGATAAAACTTGCTGGCCGTAGTGTTGGTCGCGGAGGAGCCGTTATATTCAAGTATAGGCGCGGACAGGAGAGCGGGTTGGTGCGGGATCGATTAGTGAACCGGTCCCAGTGCATTGACTCCCGAGAGTCGCTTGCGCCTACGAACGCGAATTATGCACCTCTCAGTATCGTGCCTGCCCCCCTCCCCCCTTCGTTGCTCCCTCGTCTGCGAGACATAGCAATACATTAAATGACGCCAGGTGCAGTACGAACTCCCAAGTCATATTACTGTCTAATAAGTACTAGTACCTATAACACGACTATAGGAACATTGAAATTTCTAATAAACAAAAATTTAGTTTTTACATCGCTGAAACTGAATCTTACGCTTGAGTTGCTCCTAATAAGTTAATCACGCTTATCTCGTAGCCTACTTAGTTACATAAAGAATTTGTGTAATGCTGCGTTTGATTTCCGCATTTTAATATAGCTTACATTTTAAGTGATAACGATCGTCGCAGTACGTGTTGTCCACGGGAGAAAAGAAACTGTACGTGCATTACAACAGTTTGCATTAAAAGTACAGTAAATGCTTCTAGTTTCACACAAGAAATGACAGGTTTTGGCGTGGCTTATTACTTTAACTTCGCATGTCCGGTCGTGGGTAATTTGTTCAGTTTTTCTCCTTTCCCCTACGCCAGGTGCTGGTCGTGAACATGAATGACGGCATTTATAATTGTAATGATCATCGTTCTCCTCAATTGGCCAGTGGAATAATGGAATCTTAGCATACCAACCAAACAGGTCGTACTAAATTGCAACTACCGTTTTCGAATTTTTGTTTGAAAGCTGCTACCGAGTGTTCCAAAGAGAGTTATAAATTCACAGATTGTTCCAAAGTGTCACAGTTACAAGCTTAGAAAATTAAATTTGATCGCATGATTAGTGCTAAGACAATTTCTGTCGGATGTAGGAATGTTGGCTTTCCAGCAGTCAATCTTTTCGCTCGTATTACTTGTAGATTTGTAGCCAGATTGCGACTCAAATATTTTAAATTAAGTTAATGAGCTACACTTGGACCGATATTTGTTGTGGGTGTTTAGTGCTACACTCTCGCGCTTCAATGTGGGTAGCACTGGTATAATATTAAAAAAGCACTTGTAAGGCCCGTTAAAATGTTTTTCATGCAGGCATCATAGAGACAGGTTTCATAATACCTGTCTCTAAGGTGTCTGAATTAAAAACATTTTAATTTATAAGGGTTAAGGCTCATTGTCTAGGAACACAGCTGTAAGTAGACCTCAGGGCGATTACCCTAAATATTACCTGCTGATGAGTACATTACGTAAAGAAATTGTTATAACGCCAAGAAGATGACTATTGGAACATGTTTAAGTTTTAGCATTATTTTGAATGTTTTAATATTAGTTATTTAGTTATGTAGGTTTAGTTATATTTACGAAATTACAAAGTTAACACATAGGATGCGATGATGATAAATACACTAACCTAAATTAAACTGGGTGTAGCATGCAAAAACTCAAATGTAATAAATAAACTTAGAGTTATGAGAAGGTCATTTTCAAACTGAAGTCTTTCTAATGCTAAATTATGTTCTAAGAATAAATAATACTTAAATTTGTGAATTGTTTTTATTTAATTAAATACTATATTGTATATACTGTAAAGATGTACAGTTGGCAGTGAACAGTTAGGAACATAAACGGTTACATACGCGCGATAAGGTTGTCTGGTGTGCAGTCCAGTGGTGCAGGGACGCGGCCGTCGGACGTCGAACCCGGCCGGGTCGGGGGTCAGTCGCGACACAATCATTAGCGCATGTATGCGGCCATGCTCCGCTGTGCCTGTCTACTCTCCGGGCTTGTGCGTGCCCGAGCTCCGGGTCAGACTGTTGCACGGTGACACACGTTCCCGTATCTACGACCGTCGTTGCCAAATGTTCGATTTATGACCAATGAACAGTGTAGTACTAAATAAATAAATTTAACAAAATGAAAACAACTTCCGATTCTCTCTGACCTATCTATAATAATATTATATTATCCTATGCAACGATTGCTGCTCAAAGCTTCTTAAATCCTGACTTCACAAGTTGTACAGCTAAAACACAATGTTTGATATAAGCTGTATCATTTTCATTAGCGTAGCAAGACTAAAAAGAAATAGTGGCCACATTGTCGGTAATATTATAATAATAATTAATGCATGAATTTTTAAGTAGGGTTTTCATAAATTTTAATAAGTTACTCCATAAATTGTTCGAAATCTGAACCGCTTTCATAGATACAAAATCTATTCGTTTTTATACAATTTATTTCGTGCAGCTTTCTATAATAAGCTGCGGTTAATAAATGATCATTATAATTTATTGAACCACAACCCTATTAACTTTCATAGTGATTCCATGATATCTTAACATATTTTGTTACTTTAGCCATACAATGTATTTAATTTATTGGGTTGCTTTCGATCGACATGTGTGATCAAGTCGACATGTCTTAATTTACAGTGATTTCACATGTACTTTATACTTGCAGTGCCCCACGGTTTCATCCGCATAAATCCTATCCCAAATATTTATTTATGAAATAATTGATATGGCAATCAAAAATAAACCTGATCTGGCAAGGAAGAAAAATATTAGTTAAAGATTATAAATCGGAGGTTACAATGCTAGAAGATAGAAACTACGGAAGAAATAAATTTAAACTTCGCACTCTTTCAAGACACGACTCACGAGTCATATCGGCACATTATACAGTATGTGGCCAGATATGATTCATATGTTGATATTATTAATACTTGGGAAAATTGTTTATTTCCCTATTTATGAGGACAACGCACCACTCAGTAATATCATTGTTCTTAAACCACAAGCCTCATTTTCCTGCTTATTATTACCCATGTTTATTTTCTCGCAGTGCTAAAATATGTCACGTATAGCCTTCCCCAAAGCACTTCTATAATATAGTAGGCACAGTCGGACATCGTAGTTTAGCTCTGTGCTAGATATTACTAATAGAAATACTCATCTATTGAAATATATACATTTATTACTACCTCAGGCTTAACATTTCACTCGTGCAAAGTACATTCCAAAGGAACTAGTAATTTTTTGTCATAATGTTACGCCAAATTTCATCCAAATCCGTTAGTAGTTTTCGCTTGTAACAAATACAAAGAAAGTATGTATAATATTATCAAGATCTTATATCATAACATCTTCGAGTTTTTTTGATAAATTGTATTGGTTTCTATTTTTTTATTTGTGACGCGGGGAAGAGGACACCTATGCAGTGACGTATCCCATTACTAATACTTTAACTATGTATATTATTAATGCGAAGGTTTTTGAGTATGTCTCTTATTGTTTTATGCAAATACTGCTGAATAGATTTGGATTAGAATCTCGAAAAAAATAAAAATCAATTTTTAACATTAAAATATAATTGAATTTGATTTTTCATAGTTAAAACCGCGGGACACAGCTAGTATAACGATAAATGCGTCTGTTAATCTAATTTAAATAATTAGACGTATGAAATGAGTATGAGTCAATCGAGAAAGTAAACCAGTAAGCATTGTTCCGAGTGGATGCACGGCATGCGGCGCGCGGCGGGTGCGTGGGCAAAGCCAGCGGCGCGAAGTAAAGCAGCTCTCTATTATCCATTACTCATCATTATTGCTATCACCATTTTGGGAGTGGAAAGCGAGTGTAGGCTTATTAAATATTACGATTGTATATTAATTGTGTTACCTGTGAGACAAGATCATTTGGGATAATGTCGTATGTCAATGTTGGCAGCACATTAGTTACATAATTCTAATTATCTGGAGTTTGTCTAAGAATTTGTTCGAGCAATAAAACTGCTTTCACGGATTTTTTCGCGGCTCATTTAATTAGTTAACTGATTTTTATTGAGTAACATTCGCGTAAACTTCAGACATCAATATTTGTTCGAGCTTTCAATCTATATTTTAAGAAGAAAGATGGATTAGGTATAAGTTAATAGTTAATAATTATGTTGAAATACAGATTATAATAATATTAAATGAATATACTATTATTTATGAAAAACATTGATAATAATTTTTGTAGAATTTGATAAGCACTACTACTACTACTACTACATAGCTACTACTACTACTACTACTACTACTACTACTACTACTACTACTACTACTACTACATAACTACTATCTATTTATCCCTACTTTTGTAAACTGATGGCATATCGAGCCGTCTTTGGACGTTTCTTGTCATCAGGTCGAGCAAAATCTCGTTTAGCCCATGTGCTAAAAAAAACAAAATTCAACCTTTTTTCTTCAGGTGCTTTTTGTTGAATGTTTACTCGAGTGCACACGGGTGACCTTTGTCATCAGGGTGCACTGTTATGCTTTGTGAGCACAACTGCGTGAGCGTTAGGATATAAAGGTTACATTTATATTTAAAACTGATTGTATTCTCGTCTGCTTCGCTCAATATGTCCAGACAAAAAAAATCAAATAGTATCATATATGTGTCCGCTATGGCAGAGTTCAACAGTATGAACTTTTCGGCGAATATCTCCGGTCCTAAAACTGACATCGCATTTATTTAGTAATTAACTAATTGGTCAATCCCGTGGATAAAGTAGGTATTCGATGCTGTCAACTACAAATATTATTTTACCTGTCAACGATATACACACACAACACAATGAAAACGACAACCTAATAACAATCTTCCTTGTAGCACTTCTATAATTAGGTGACAAAAAAATCTGCACCATTTGTGTGACCGCCGACGCCCATTAACGTTCGCGTATAGAGATGCGTTAGTCTCCTTCTTCTCATCCCGGTGGCCGGCTGTAGGTACCGGTTTACTTACAAACCGGACTAAACGTTAGAAGCGTCAGCATGGTCGACACTTTTAAGTCCGTACCATACAAGCCAGAGGTATCCCCGGTCGTGCCAGCCTGATTCCACTGCAATGCAACAATGGCAGTGCCTCTTAACAAAAAATATTGAACAAACGTGTTCACTTATGAGATCAGATTACGGTCTTACATGGAGATTTTAAACGTTAGAAGGTTGGGACGCTAGTGAAAGTAAAAATCATCTTCGTCATTAATTTCTAGTTGTAATTAGCACTCATTAGCTAACGGTTAGAACCGTTTTTTTTTTCTAGAATTACTTATCTAATAGTACATAACATGTATTCATTAATAAATATAATTATATATATTGCACTGCGACCGAAAGGGTAACCGAGCAGGTGTATGCACTTTATTCTATTATCAGCTCATTATGCTAGAGCAAAAAACAATGAGGCGGCGCTATTGAGCACGGGGCGAGAATGGGAACCTCGCCCCATTGCAATGTCCCAAAGTTGGTGGGGTTATCTTGTGGTGCGGACATCACCATCTGTGGAGGTGGCTTCGGTCCCTTTGGGGGCTGACTAGCCGTCGAGGTGCCCTGATGATTTGCTGTTCCGGGGCACCTCACGAAAGACGACGCTGATGGCACTCGCGGTGGTTTTTGTGGGTATTCGGCACTATAATGTGCCGCGAGCCCCACACACCACTGGACCCCATCCAGGGTTAGTGAAGGCGCGTAAATGCGTTTTCCCGCGTCAACAGAAAAAAAGGAAGTTGAGAATACATTACTATGTTCGTCTATCTAATTTTGCATGCGCATTACGCAGAGAGATTTGAATGAAAAAAAAGAGACTGAGTGTAAGCCACATTTGCTGTCTCCTCCGTCCCTTGTCCGGTTTAGCCTGGTTTCCCTACTCTATCAATATAATTTCCGTACTTTGTGCGCTTTAAAAAATCCCGATGTTAGGATTGAGCGACGTAAATCCGTCACTCAATCCGCACATCAGGATTTTCCGGGTGTGTCGATGTTCAGGAGCGTTGGCAGTCCCCAGAACGCTCTGATTCTGATTCTTTTACCTCCCTGTAAAAATATGCAATCATTGCTGATTTCCACCAATATGGTTGTGGACTCGTATCCCAAATTCCGAGCTCGAATGAACATTTATTTTCAATTTAATATAGTAATTATTAACAAAATAGTAATTATTTAATATGCAGTAAGCATATTAAATAATTACTATTTATTGATGTGTTAGTTTTGAATGTTACTCATTACAATAAAACAAATTTTACGGATTTTATCGCGGTTTATTTAATTATTTAACTAGCCCGACGTTTCAGAAACTTTACTGTAACCATGGTCACGGCTGGACTGAGATGACAGATGTCCTGGTGTCATAAGTAATTATAAGTTCCCGGATAATTATAATTATTTAGTTGTTCCGTTTAACGCAAACAGTACTTATTATATCTTGCTGTCTTGAGGTGTTGTTTACCTTTCGATTTGATTATGTTTACCACTGGGCCCCAAGCAGAGGGAAGTACCCAGCCATCTCTATTGAAATCTGGATGTTTTTTAATTACAATAGCATCACGGATCATCCTTGAAAGGGATCGACGAGAATTTGCGCTTTATCAATCCTAATGTAATGTCTAGGCCCAACTACTGCCTCACAGACCACAGATTTTTTATCTCTTTTATTTTCATTCACGTATTGATAATCAATATCAATCCCTCGATTTATTATGACGGAGTAGTTAACTCGTTATACTAAGTGGCATTAATTTTGCGAACAGTGGTATTGTCAGTTGATGTTTATGCATAAAGCTTCATGGAACTAATGTGAACACAATATAGCATTGTGTTACTCTAGCCGGCTAGCGTGGGCCGAGTCTATAACTCGCCCAAGTGGGTCAAATAGACATTAATGTGATAATTAATATGTCTTATTGCTATGTCCAAATACGACGTAATGATGCCACAGGAATCACCAGAGAGCAGGAGAAAGTGTTCTGGGAAAAAACGTGCAATTTTTAGAAAGTATATTAATTATTTTATCAACATAGAAAATATAAATGTGGGGTCAATTATAATTATACATTTAGGATATACTGTATGATGTTGATATATTAATGTCATCGGTCTTTAATTTGGAGATTATTAGCGTTTCTTATAATATCTCGTATGTGTATATATATATCGAATTTAAAACCGACATATATATGGATAGACATTAATTTAATTTGACAAGTCATTAAGTAAAATAAATGTTGAAACAGCCCGTGAATCTTGAAATAATAGTATTAGATTACGTAAAGGATATGGATAATTTGCGTTAGTAAAACTGAGAGGCATTGTTAAAATGTATTAAGATTCTTTTATTACAATTATTGTCACAAGTACTTGTGTTTTATAAGTACCTATATTTTCAAATATGTACAAAACCTTACTTTATTTCTTTGTATGAATGTTGTACATTGCGAAGCGGTATCTTACAAGGGACCGGTAAGAAAGGTGGCCGGCGAAGTGTCATGTAGCTTGTCATCATGACGTTCATTTAGCACTTGACGGGCCTAGTGTATATCTCGTATATAGTAAATGACTTCCCGGAAAAACGAAATACCCGCGGTGTATCCACATACAATACATACTATCTAATACATAATATTACAAAACTGAAGAGATAATTCGATTGATCGCATTAATCCCAACAACTGCTGTTGATCCAATTTGCAAAATACTGTTGAAAAAAAAGTGTTTGATAGCTCCTTCTTATTTAATATTGTTAGTCTTGTTAGATAGTGCACAATTTCCATAAATACCTACGGTGACATTGTTGTCTTCGTAATAATTATGATTATGAAGTGGAAGACCAGTTTCATATAATGAAACGTAATTTGGACGTAGAAGTCCAATTGTCGATCACACAAGAGTATGTAAATCAAATCGTCAGAATTGAGACCCGGAATCATCATCATTATCGTCAGTCCATGTCAGGCAGTTGTTATTTGTTTATTATAAAAAGCGAGGAGTTGTATCTGTCAAGATATTTACATAGTCTGTATCGTGATGACAGCTGTGACAGTTGATGCCTGTGTTAGACTCATACAATATCCAGTACGGCCACGAAGGTCATGAGCTGAGGACACCTTGGGTGTGTACCTCAGAGATGCTTGCCATCGTACACGCAATACTTCTCACCCAGAGTCCATCTCTTATGATGGTCACACAGCCCTCCATATGTCTTCCTGACGTAACGCATCAACACATATAAGCATATAACAATCTACAGTGGAAGGTTATGAGCTTATTGCCCATTAGGTATATTTGTACTGCCACTGGAATATGTGGGTTACAAAGCGAATCGTTAGTAAGCTGTATACGATGAAGTTATTATAATAATAACATTAGAATGTCGATCAAGTGATCGTACGAGATAATTGACATATGGTCTTCGAAAAGTAGGTAACAAGAACATGTTCGATACCTAGATAGTTACAGTTGGTGTCGGTCCTGACTCATCGTTGCCAAGCAACGTTCACAAACTTAACCCAAATTATACAATACATAATTGTGTCGAGTAAATTAATTTGCATTTGCGTACATGTCTCATAAGCGTGATTTTCATTACTACTTAATGAAGTCCTTACGTACCATTTAAATTTGTATTAGAAGTAATAATAATCTGCGGACTTATTATCACACCACGTTAGCCAAGCCCTTCTAAGTCCTCCTCCAGGTCTTGTGTTACAGGTACCAGACATCATCATCATCATTATCAGCACTTATCGGTCCACTGCTGGACATAGGCTTTTTTCAACGAACGCCAAGACGACCGATCTCCTGCTACTCGCATCTACCCCGGACCTTCTACTGCACGGAGGTCGTCTTCCCACCTGGTGAACGATCGACCAACACTTCTTTTTCCTAAATGAGTGAACGAATCGCATGATCTGATTAGTATTGCTTAAACATTACCTCCCACAAACAAAGATAAAACTTTACCTCTGTCATATTACTGTTATATTTAGAAGTACAGATTGTGTGATGTGATGAAGTAGCTTCCTCTCAGTAATTATTTAATTCGTGTTTTCGAGTCACGGCTGAGTCATAGGAAGCTAAAGAAGCAAGTTTTTGTCGTTGATAGACGACCCTTTGTGGCATTGTCGATAATTGTGACCACATTTATGTATTGTCTCCTCCTTAGCGAACGCACAGTACATCCATGTCTGTGTGATTTAAATGAAATATCAGGTAATTAAGAGGGTTATTAACTTGGCACTGATTCCTATGCTTTTTGCTAAGCTTAGCAAATATAATCACAGCAAATACATATCTAATAAATTATACGACAGTCGTGGTGGTGACTGATATGAATGCCGCATATTGGGGCTGGGCTGAATCCTTCTTTTATGTACTAAAAAATGGCAAATTTGGGATTTTATAAACTGCCTAAAAATATTTACCACTTTGGAATTACAAACGATCATTCGACAACATAACGTACTCGTATACTAAGTAACGGTACGTTCTTGCAAACACTGAGGTTAGTGAGTTGATATCACATCTGCGGAAGCTGAGCGATTGAAAGTAATTTTTCTCGAATGGTGTACAGATTGGTTGATGTGACTATTTGCATGAATGGGATTGCATTCCAAATACTTTAGAAGAACGAATTTAATGAGGGATCTTGGCCGGGGATCGATATTGACTGTACTAAAGGGAGGACAAGTAGGTAAACGAGCTTTCCATTTATGGACCGCCAATGCGCGTAATGTGCTGAAATCGACGGAGGCGTTGTACTTAAGTTCTGCAAATGATCTTTTGGTAATTCGCGGAAGTACTTATTGGGTTACACATAAGTATTACACTGAAATAGCGGTAATAAAGCGATCTCTATTTTTATGACTTGCACATTAACAATAATTTTAATATGTCAATATTGTGAACGCTTTTTGTAAAACATTTTGTAGTTTGTTGATTTTAAAATTAAGTGGAATGGACATTTAAATGGGGCTATAAAGCATGCATTGACTGTCACCATAGCTGGATTATATTTTGCCGTGTTACTAGCGTTTCCTAAAATTTGAGACTCCATTAAAAAACAGACAGTTTGATGGGCGTGTTTTAATGAACACACAATACTGTTGGGAAACAGGTGATGAAGGGTACACGTCCTAACCAGAAAACTTGTCTCTTTATATGCGTGTGTTTATGCAATGTAAGCACATCCAGCGCTTAAACGGTTGATCACTTTTGTTTTCAAACGTCTTTTGCCTGAGCGAGACTCATGACCTTGATTACATGGCTCCTACCGCTGATGAATTGTTTGCAATAATTTGTCATCAAACATGACACGGTTCTCATTTTTATAAAAGCAACTTAATGTGAGGCGAAAGTTTTGAACTAATTTCCGTAATCTTTATTTCTTAACTGTACATTTGTAATGATTGCAGCTGTAAATGCTGTTACATTAAACAAAGACGAGTAATATACAATTTCGTTATCTGCAGTATCCAAAGAAACGCTATATATCTAATCTATTTCTGATTTAAGTTTTGTAACCTAGGTAACGGCTAACATGACTATGAGTGATTAATTTAATGTGTCGTTGCATATAAGATAATCTTATATGAACATGCGCATTAGCATATTTCTCAGTCATCTGGTGAGGCAGGTGTTAATACATTTAACCACACCTTGAATGCCTAACCATTGAAGAGACCGGAACTATGATGGATTGAACGAGATACCTAATTCATCATTAACCCATTCGGATTAATCTTTTTGGTATACGTAGAAATACAATACATGGTAACGTATATTATGTTTAACAAAAAGAAGTAATCCTGTAATCTCCACTAGAGTCTTTTCAACTACAGACATAGGTCCCGGTTCGTATCCAGTGTTATTGGAATAGAAAAATTTCTAACAACAGTCTGTGGTAGTCAGGAAGTTGGCGGTGTTATAGACACGAGTGGTGCCTCGGAGAGCGTGGCCCCACCTGTGGTATGTGGTCATATGGTCCTTCGCCGCCTAATTTCTCTCCGGTCGCGGCCGATCTGCCTTCCCATCGTTTATATTATTATATAGGAATAATAAAAAGTATCTTATGCCTCTTAAGTTCTCCTCTCATTCGTGAGAGAGCTTATCTATCTAAGTGCTGTACGACACACTTCCCATAGGTACCTACTATGGAGAATAGCTGTTGGTCCATCTAGCAAGTGCGCAACGTCAGCTATTGACCGACGTTTTAACAAAATATATTTGAATACTTATAGAATTCCTATGGAATTAGGGTCCTATATTCCTATAGTTGCTGCTCTGTCGCGCAGTCGAGGAAATTCTTGTGCCATATTCCGCCGTGAACATATGCCTAGCTCCACAGCTTCGTCGGATTTGTGACGGGTCTGTTGGCCCTATAGGAATAAATGTGTCAAGAACGGCAACGCATCTATGGCGGACGTTTGTGGGTGTCGGTAATCACTAAAAGAATCCGACTGTTGGATTACCATAAACGTTAAAGAGTCGCACTAAAATAATTATGTTCTGGCGGTGATAACATTGCCTACTTCTCCCTTTGAAATACAACCTCCTACAAATGTTTTTTTTTTATTATAATAGCAATTGTATGCTCCTTTCTAATCGCTCATAGTATGTGTGACAGTGACCTCGAATATAAATTATGGGAACAAGTAATTTTGTGTGTTAAGGATGACGAGCGGCAGTAATGTTGCCTCCTACGCGCACCTTCGTAGAATCGAACTGTACATCAGCGAACTCTGATCGCTCTCTGCCCCATATACATTCATGCCACTCATGCAGATAACGGTATTCATATGGAAAATTTCTATGACGTTCTACCGTCGTTTCAAATCAAATAACTAATGCACCAATCGATTGTAAACCTTCATGTTAAAGTAAAAACACTAGTTTTAGTGGTCCTTAGAGTTTAGAACATGAATTTTATTGGATAAAGTTACGAATAAATCAATATGAATGAATACAAATTCGAGTGGGTTTATTTTTATTGCGTTGTGTAATTTGTCTTCTATGGGACATTTTTTTACAGCTAGACAATTCATTACGAAACTCGAATAACTACCTATTACGCAAAAATCAATCAAAAACAATGCGCTTTATTTGACTCGATTTGACGTATTTCTACGCAATACGCAAGTAATATAAAATATATGCGTTCTCAGTACATTTTTATTCTTAACATAAATTTAACTGCATAAATAATATGTTAAATTCCAAGCACTCCGGCTGTTACTATTTTATGTAAAAGAATACAACTACGTTTTGAATTCTTCTTTGAATAATTATTTCACGGTTAAGTAGTTATAGATATGATTGGGAGCACACCAAGCACCATTTACATAGATAATTATTTTTTATAACATTTA
>JAFELO010001218.1:184943-225581 GCA_017140195.1 Eumaeus atala | reverse complement strand
GTGCAGAGCAGAGCAGAGCAGACCAGAGCTGAGCAGAGCTGAGCAGAGCAGAGCGGAGCAGAGCAGAGCAGAGCAGAGCAGAGCAGAGCAGAGCAAAGCAGAGCAAAGCAAAGCAAAGCAAAGCAAAGCAAAGCAAAGCAAAGTAAAGTAAAGTAAAGAAAAGTAAAGTAAAGTAAAGTAAAGTAAAGTAAAAGTAAAGTATTTCTTTTGTTCTATCTCATAAATATATATTTGTATTTTTTAAATTTTTTAAATCACTTTTTTCATAAAAAAGTTATATAAAAAATATTAAAAATACACAGCTTTATGCACTGTCCAACTGATCCCGTGTACACTGGAAGGGCGTGTCGGACTCATCAAAGCAGAGTGTGCAGTAACCGACTTAATACCACTGCAAATGTCATGTTTCTGACTGGAAAAGGAATGTGTCGGTGCCGCCGATTTGGCATCTGGTGTCAGGATATCCAAGTTTCTGGATGAGGCCTTCATCGCATGAGAGGGCGACTTCAGCAGTAAGAGCAACCTTCAACTGCAAACCCTTGAACGGGGCTCGGTTTTCCGACCTGGACCCCTGGCTGTGGAAATGACGGGTGGCAGATGCCACAGGATAAAGTATCAAAACAGAAATATTTTAGTTAAAACAAGATTTTACAATTCTCTTTTTGAACTTCGTTACTTTACTATTACCGGTTCTATCCTAACTCTGACATGTGAGAAATGGATGTTCAATGAACTCCCACCCACCTCCTAAGGAGCGGATCAGCACTTGCTGCATCCTATTCTGCTCTCTCCAAGAGCTCCTTCTGAGAAATGACATCCTTGGAGAAAAAGGGCACCGCTGCGCGGGAAATGTGCTGTGTCGATTCGGTAATGGACAATACTTGACAGCGAGACGTCCTACCTTCGGGCCGCTATGCAGAGATCTTGACGCTGCTGGGAATATACAGGGCACACTTCGAGGCTGTGCTGGGCCGTGTCCTCGGCAGCGTCGCAAACACGGCAGATAGGCTCCGGCCCCCTACGGGCTCTCTGTGACACATGTACTCACTAAAACACATTATCTTGCGGAAAATTCTAGAACAGGTGAAGGGTGAGGATGATAATTTCAGATCAAGAAAAATTGTATTTTTTATTTCTCTTTCAATAGAAAGAAACTATAAGCACCCTTGTAACCCTGCGTAGTCGTCGAAACAAAGGCCACGAGACTTGGTTCAGTCACTTGAAGTAGATGGTAGAGAAATTTAAAATAATAAAAAAACTTGTACTAGAATACATACGAGGTAAACAGACAAGTCTCTGGATATTAGAGACATAGAGATAGAATTTGAAATTTACAGATGCAAGGGTTCTTGTTCTTATCTAAGTGTGCTGTGTGTAAGGATTCTTAGAAATGAACCACTAACTAAGCGGAAGTGGGGGCTGATATTTGTATGAAACTTCTCTACTACTAGATACTGTCAGTGATTTCTTCTTGGATACCGCAGGGCATTGCTCGTTTTTAAAATAATGTTTGTACCGATATTCCAACAAATAAGTGTATTCGAATATAAAGAACAATGTAACTAAAACAAATAAGTAAGTTTCAGAGAACAATTATGAGTATCAAATTATTGACTCACGATGGCCGATCAATATTATTTTTTATTTATTTATCCGTTTCCATTCTAGTGCTATTTCCGTTTTGGTATGGTTAATATATTCAAAACCGACCCCACCAATAAAGTTATAAAAATCACCAGTGATTTTGTCAAGAACTATTCGGATACACTGAAATTTGACATTAACTTTTTAATACCTTCATGTGCTAAATTCCCTAAACTGTATATGGGCTACCAAAGATACACAAATTAAATGCTCAACTACGTCCAATATTAAGCCTGATTGATTCACCTACATATAGATTGGCAGAACATGTGGCATAAGTGCTGTCGCCACTACGTGGTCAGACCAGAGCTTTTGTAAAGGATTCTTATCAGTTTGTCGAAGAGATTAAACAGCTACATCACAATGACAATGAAACGATGGTGAGCTTTGATGTACAGTCTCTTTTCACATGCTTGCCAATAGAGGAATATATAGAGGTGGTGTCAAGAAAGCTTAGCGATAATAAATTACCTTTAGAATATTCAGAACTATTGAAAAAACTGCCTCACTTCTGGCTATATGTTGTGGAATGATCAATTTTACAACCAAGTGGATGGAGTCGCAATGGGATCACCCGTATCTCCCGTAGTTGCAGATATATTTATGGAACACGCTGAAGAGGCTGCCCTTCAAACTGCACCTATAATACCAAGATTCCACAAGCGATACCAAAGGATAAAGTA
Source organism: Eumaeus atala (assembly GCA_017140195.1). Lineage (NCBI taxonomy): Eukaryota > Metazoa > Arthropoda > Insecta > Lepidoptera > Lycaenidae > Eumaeus > Eumaeus atala. The sequence goes on along the minus strand of JAFELO010001218.1, from coordinate 223,254 downwards.
CTTTTATTTTTGAACCATCTAAATTCTATTAACTCTAAAATACAGTTTACGATGGAGTTAGAAACCAACAATTGATTGGCTTTCTTGGATGTTTTGATACTCCGCAATCCGAATAACACTCTAGGTCATGCAGTGTATAGGAAACCGACCCATACAGACAGGTATTTGAATGGTGATTCACACCACCATCCAATACAACCAAGTACTGTTGGAAAGTCCTTGGTTCAAAGAGCTCGAGGTATTTGTGACGAACAACATCTGGGTGCCGAACTTCGGCATGTCAGACAAGTACTGATTAATAATAAGCTTCAAATGCCACGGCTACATCTCAAAAATAGACTGAAACCGGCCACAGTTGAGCTAATACCGCTTGTACTACCATACACGAAGGGGGCACTGATAAGATTGGCTACATCCTTAAGCGTGCTTCTATTAAAACTAAGCCTTGGATAGGGGAGCCTAGAGGATGCAGGAGTATACAAACTCGATTGCGACTGCGGGCTTTCATACATAGGTCAAACAATGTGATCAATAAGAACACGCGTTAAAGAACATATTGCAGATGTTAAACAACGTCGTTCTACTGTCTGCAGTTTGTCAATATGTACAAAATAAAATATTAGATTTGACAGACCTCAAATCCTCTCCAAAGAGTCTCGATTCCGTACAAGGGTGATTCCTGAGGCGATTGAAATTAGAAGGCATCCAAATTTTAACAGAGATGATGCTGAAGTCAAAAACGAAAAATGTCTCATCCCAGCTGCAAAACACAGTAATTGAGGCATCTCCATATGTTCGTTTGCCCCCCATGTCAAAAAGAGACACGATGGGTATGTCTTAAAGTGGTAATTTAAATAACAAACTATTCATAGTAGGAAGCTACGCGGATCACTTATAGCAAATACACTAACACCACCAGGCGGTTTTACCCGCGTACTTTTTTGGTCGTAGAATATAAATGGTCAACCTAACACTGAAGTATTTTTTTTAATACTAACAGTAGTTCCTGAGGTTGGTGTGTTTAAAAAAACATCTTTACAATATAAGCATAGATTAAGCCAGCATTAGAGACGTTGAATTGTTCACTCCTGGGGCCTTGCAAGCCTTTGTGAACGAAGCTTTTAAGTCGACATCTTTCACTAATTTATTCGTCAATCTTTCACCATAAATTATGAAAGGCCACCTTTACATTCGTATAAAATGCTGTAATGCTCAAAGCATTGCGCATGTCAGCTGTTATTTTATGCTTAGGAAGTCTCATTCCGCCCATTTTATTTTTATTGTCAAGTTCAAGAATCAAGGCGGGATGAAATTGGAATCCTATGTTAACAGCAATGAATGTAACATTTTATAAAACGGTTTGATCATTCTGAAGACTTAGAGAGTGGAATCAAAATGTAAAAAGTATAACAATATTTCCTTATTTAGCAAAATTTTTGACAGCTAGCCGTCCGAATTATAGACGTTGTTACGTCATAAATTGCTTATCATTGTAACATGTAATGTTAACGAGACCGTTTATATTTTTATAAATCAACAACTTTTTGCCATATTTCGTGAAATATACGTGCGAGGTTTTTAATATTCGCTGATTAATATTTATGCGCCTTCATTGTATGCACACTATGACACGTAACGCGATTTATAAACTCAATATCTTTTGTTTTATGACTTCCTAGTATTATTTTACGTACTTTTTAACTTCGGAGCCTTCGGATACGAGAGGTCAGTGAAGAAGAAGACCAATAAAGAAAGCAAAGAAAGAAAAAATTTGAGATTTAAGTAGAAAGCAGGAAGAATGTGTCATCATGGGCTTCACCAATCAATATGCTAAACTTTTTAGTTCAATTACACAATTAATTAATTTTTAGTATACATTCTCTTCGGTTCAATATCATTCATTGGTAGATTTTAATTTCGCGAATAGACAATTAGAAATTTGATTCAGTTGAAGATTAAATAAGTATAAAATTCTCGTTTCACAATGATGACTACATGCGTAAGTTACGAAACGATTTTACCGTTTTTTACAAAGTTAATATGCATAAACACGTAGTCTGATAATCGAATACTATGGATATATTTTTCATGCCCTTAGTGATCCCCGAACCCTTCCCCCTCCCCCCAGGAAAATGCAGGTGCAAGTGTTCTAATTGTCTCCTGGACAAAATTTCACATAAATATATTCATCTCTGTCTGATGCCTCTGTCCCCGAAGAAGACAACAAGTGTGTGCACTGGCACATCCTTCTGTGATATGACCTAGATATCTAGATAACGCTGATAGCTACATCCTGTCTGTTATGGTGCCCTAGTAGTTCAAACTACAGCATTGTATATAAAGTTAGTAGACTAATCCGGATCCATTCTTGAATAATTAATTGAAGAAGAGAAGAAAGAGTAAAAATGCTTCCTTCCCCTCAATTTGAAGCTTGTCCAATTCAATGGGCTACACGGCTACTTTCAGACCGCACAAAACATACGGATTGTCACATAGTTTTTTTGAGTTAGTTGAAATTCTGACAAAGACTGAGTTTACTTATTTCTTAAGGCAAAAATGGATCAACCTCTATAATTACTTCATATATAGATGTCACACGTTTCACTCGGAGATTAGGTAGGTAATGTCATTAAAATTTAGAAGATGTATTCTGTAAACCGCACAAGATGATCTTATCGATACTTAGATTATATCTAAACAGGATTTTGAAATATAAAAAATGTTAATAAGAGCACGCCATACGTCGTCGTGTCCTACGAAAACGGCAACTGTGGCTGGTATGACTTTTTATTTTTATTGGTTATTTAGATAGAATCTACAAATTTTTTGAGTTATAGTTAATCGACAAATCACAGGACACATATATTTTTCAACCTAGAAGCCAATTTTTATCTCCAAAATAATTCGACGAAAATGGCCACAGCACAAATCAGCACAATCACAATGGCTTTTTCTGGCCAGGGAAAACCGGTTGCGTGGGAGGCGAGGCGGGCGCACTCACCACTCCGCCTTTTTTCCACGGACTTTTTTATAGTATAGGGGGACAAACGAGTAATCGGGGCTTTTCTACGACTCCCAATGCTCATGAACATCGGCAAAGGATAAATTCAGTTTCTCTATGCTATAATCGTCATTACTTATTTAGAAATAATAAGTTACAAAAAATATACAAACAACACATGTGTAGTTAATAAAAGTTATTTTATATATTGTTTTCAATGTCATTTTAGCATCTCCATATAAAAAAGGCACTATTATTTCAATGACTTTCTGCTACGGAATTGTCATATATACACACGGCATTGTCATATAATATTGACAATGCCATATATATTATTTATATAAAACCTATAATTATAAGAAGTTGATATAGTCTATCATCACTTTTCTGGCTGTTCTGCGTATTGTTTTATTATCTCGGTATATTTCCAAAATGTGATGGTGACTCATCGTCTGCTTACCATACAGATTAGCATAAAGTTTAGATAACGTGTTTATAATCCCCGAAAGAAATATAAATTAGGACATACATTATAATTAAAAAATCAGTATACCGTGCCATAATGTGCTTTGGCATCCACAATCGAATGCGTTCGAAAATGCATCCATTAGGTACGTTGGACATGGTCTACTAGGACAGCATAAAACGGAAGATCAAGACTGCATTCGCGGCCAGATTATGTCGTGTGAATAATGTATATTCAGCACCAACACTTGTACAGGTGAGCTAAGAAATAAAATAAATAATTCATATCTTCCGCAATGAGAATCCTTAAACACGCCGTCACAGAAAACGGGCAGAAATCATATTATTATTCTAACACTTGGTTCACGTGTATATGGATATTCCACTCGCTACAACGATTTTATAAAATTTATTCCGAGAGGACATAAAAAGAACAAGTTAGACTAACCTTTAAAAAAAACTATACACATTTCGTTTCTGTGTTAGGTAATGTCGAGTTCGTCACCTAATCTAGGGGATTTCACGAAGGCACCATATCCTTGTTTCGTGATGTCTATGGGCATTTTTTTGAATACGACACATGCAAATATGTAAAAATGATATCCTAACTTATTATCTTGTGACCTAAAAGTAACTCCCCGCTCGTGCCGGGGACTTTTTTTGACTGAAAAGCAACGTACCGACCGTAATAGATACCGACCTATTGGGTTAAAAAATTATGAATATACCGTAAACATCAATTTGTAATTTCTGCCATTGCTGCATGCTGTATGTAGGTACTCCTTGTTATTGCTTTAGAATAATGAAGGTAAGATTAAAATTACTTTGACCAGAATAGACTCCGAACATGGCGGATGCGTTTTATTAAGCTCCTTATTATATATAAGTCTAGATTTCTCAGTGGCGACGATTAAGTGCTATTCTCGTGTGTAAAAGTGATTCATAGACGCACAATACTTACGAGTTTACATCGGTAAATCCCAAATCCATCGGTAAAATAGGCGAGTTTAATATTCACACGGACAATTGGAATCCGTATGTGAAGAGAATTGAACAATATTTCTTAGTCGATAAGATTGGTGGTGATTTGCAAGTGTCGACATTAAATGCATTCAGTTTAGCGGTCAATTTTTAGGACGCGGCAGCGGTCTTGAGACTTTCTGGAGAAAAACTGCGTGGAGACGGAATGCCAGGCGATGAGGCTGGGCACGGCCAGGGGCGCGGTAGGCGGTGCGGGCCTAGGGCGCCCGCAGCACGAGTGTAGTGCCCCGCGGCCAGCGGTGTCCAACGGCAGCGCGGGACGTGACGGCTTCGGCGGAAGCTCATTCAGGAAGGCAAACCAAGCGCGGAAGTATCGTAAATGTCAGGCTTGTGGCGGCTTGCACGATACAGAAAGATGTCAATTCACCGGATATGTGTACAGAGTTTGTAACAAAATGGGCCAAAAGTAGAGGATTTATTGGATCGCTTGCACGGCGGGAAAAGATTTAGTAAAATTGGTTTGTCTCGAGACTACGCGCAGTTAGAGCTAGATGATTCGAGCCACTACACAGTAATATACACAGTAATATATAAAGGCTTATTCAAGTTGAATAGGCTGGTTATACGGTTTGTCATCGAGTCCCACTATTTTCCAAAAAAAGCTTGAACAACTTTTTGCTGATTTACCATATGTAGGTGTTTTCTTAGATGATATTATGATATCGGCAAGAGTCAACGTCGAGCACATTCGTAATCTGCATAAAGTATTTGATCGATCGAAATCGTTCGGGCTTCGAGTTAAGAAATATAAATGTACGTTTTTCGCAAAATCTGTAAATTACTTAGGCCATGTTATAAGTGAGGTCCCCGATAAGATTGAGGCTATAAAAAAGACACCCGGGCGGACAACGGTTTCGGAGCTGAAAGTTTTCATCGGTGTGGTTATTACGGCAAGTTCACTAAAAATGTAAGCTCTGTGCCCGTTATATATACTACTGCGAGCGGGGATGAAAATGATTTGGGACTCCCGAGTGTCAGGCAGCTTTCGAGAGCATCAAACGTTCGTTGGGGTCCAGTGATATGCTGATGCACTACACGCCGGGGCTGCCGCTGGTGCTTGATTGTGCAGCTTGGTGGTGCAGCTGACGCCGGCCGGCGAGCGTACGGTGGGGTACGCGTTGCGCACGCTCACTCGTGCCGAACGTGCGTATGCATAAATAGATCGGAAGCCTTATCGATTATTTTTGGTGTTAGGAAATTTCATCAGTGTTTATACGGTAGGATATTTATACTGAGGACTGCTCACAAGTACGCTCACTTACATCTTCGGACCAAAGGTGGGCATTCCGGTTATGGCAGTATCGAGAAATCAGCGTTGAGCGACTTTGTTATCAGGCTATGATTATGATATTGAATACATACCATCAGCCAAGGACTGTGCAGTTGCTATGTCACGGTTACCACAACCACCATGTGAAAGTGACGCTGAACCTAATAAAGACATAGTGACGTACGTCAATTTCGTGGAAAATATCTTGCCCGTTACCAACAAAGGCATTAGAGTGGCAACGCACAGAGATGTTCTTCTAAACAGAGTTTATTCACACACACAGTCGGGTTGCCCCAGTGACAGTCTCAAACCATACTTCGCTATTCGGAATGAGTTGTATTTAGATCGGGACTGTCTCATGTGGGAGTACCGCGTCGTGTTACCTGGTGATTTACAAGCTGAGGTATTAAAACAATTACATAAAGGGCACATTATTAAAACAATTACATACAGGGCACATGGGCATAGTAAAAACAAAAAGTATAATACGGAGTTATGTTTGGAGACCTAACATAGATAGCGATGTAGAAGTGTGAGTCATGCGAGGCGATGTCGCCGTCGCGTAAAGCGCCTCGGCCGTGGCTGCATATAGCGTGGAGTCGATTGCATTTAGATTTTTTGGGGCCCGATTCAGGTAAAACATGTTTTGTGCTCATAGATGCTAGTTCAAAATGGTTAGAAGTCGTGGAAATGGCTCTAACGACAGCTACCACGGTCATCAAGGTCTATATTTGCGTGATTTGGCTTACCGCTAGGAATAGTGTCCGACCAGGGACCGCCATTTTGTAGCGCTGAGTTTAATTCCGTTTTAGTAAATAATGATATTCGTCTATCATTTTCTGCAGCTTACCACCCCGCGTATAACGGAGACGCGGAAAATGCAGTGAAACTGTGTAAGCGGGCCATTAAAAAGGCGATTAGGGATAAAGTAGATGTAGACGCTGCTTTACATACCTATTTGTTGGCTTATCGTAATAGCGTATATAGTACTACAGGTGAAAGTCCAGCGATGCTATTACAACGTGGCGCGGGAACAGCACGTCAAAGACATGCAAGGCAGACGGGTAGAGGCCGCTGGCGACTCGAGTCGAAGCTTCACGCACTTCAATATATATATATATATATATATATATATATTGTGTATAAAAAATATGTATGCTTAATAAGTCTGTTGGAGTTTAATTATGTTTCCATATTAGCGCTAAGAACACAGATCAATTGTTTTACTGATTTAAGTACATGTTAGGTGGAGGTGTAATGTAGGTACCTCTTGTTTGTTATTGATTTAGGATAATGAAGTTGGGATAAAACCTTTTTTGTCCAGAATAAATCTCTGTACATGGCGGATGCATTTTATTAAGCTATTTATTAGTCTAGATATATCTCACATGCCAACCGAATTGACGACGGCCGCGGTAACCATGTTTATTTATTAAAAACCTTTGTGCGATGAAGCTGTTTTGAAGGCCTCAAACTTTAACGTACATTTTCCCGATGCATTTTGTACTGCACTTCACTAGGTAATCATAAATGATCAGACATATCGAGCAACTGGAATGCACCTACATAAGGTGGGTGAGGGAGTGCGGGGTGGTGAGGTGTCTGGTGTGACGTAGAGTTACGAGTACGTTGCTCTCACGTTACTGTTTAAAGTATATCCGTTTGTATACCGCGCGAATGCGACGGGAAGAGCTCTGTGGCCTCCGTGGTTTCTGGTATGACCAAGGCGTAGCCGTTGTATCTGCCTCCTCCGAGGGGGATGGGGTGCCCCCATTATGCAACCTGCTCACAAGGAGCAGTCTTGTCTGCCATAAATCCTGGCAGGCGTTTCCCTCTGTTATCCTATCCGTCTATCACAAACCGCTCTAACGCGACTGCATTGCAAATTTACCGTCTTAAAATTTTATGAATGTTACACGATCCACCCGGCCATCGCATACCATTACCGGGTAAAAAGCAGTATTTCAATATACAAAATGTTGTTGCATGTTACTTAAATAAATAAATTTAAACTCACCGAAGCACGACCGTGAGCACGGCAATTAGCAAGTAAACGTAACAATTCCTTAGTATTTACTTGAACGTAGCTCCTAAGGTTTAAAGGTCTCAGTCGCAATACCTGTGCAGTTCCTTGGAAAGTGACCCGCCCCTTGATCCTGTTTCTCCTCTTCCGCATGGAAACCTTAGATTAGCATACTGAAACACAGCGCCAATATGACATTATCGACAACATATGCAAAGAAATGTAACCGGTTTTAAAGGCAACCTTCATCTATTGGGACGCATCACGTAAATGTATTTGAACTCCTTAACACTCATGTTATTCGGATGTCATGTAATATTAAAGCATACAATGGTTGCAATGCAATGCATGGAAGTTAAAAGGGGGGAAGGATAGCGCCAACTATTATATATATCTTCTTCACTGTCAGGCGCCGGGCGACGGGTTCCTGTTGTAGCTATATATGATGGTGTTGAGAAAGGACGTGCATCGTAATTCGCTTGCCATTGCAACACCACTGGCAAGATGTAATGCAACGCCACAATGTTGCATTACCACTTGCAACTGATGTTACCAACGCGTATTTGATTATCGTACGCCCCTCCACTTCCGGCTCTAGTACGGAGCTTAGACGAATCCGAGTGGCGCGTGGATGTCATGACGGCTCAAGGTTGTTTACTGCTTAAATGGTAAATCTAATGCAATTTTTACCGTCTTAGCGTAAATCTCTACTCGATCGTTACAGGCTAGGTAGGGCAGACATGAATTGATCAAACCGTTAATTTCAAAGAAATTTTTAAATTTTGTCAACAGAAGGCTACGACACCAAATTATTAGGAACTCGCTCATCTCTTCCGTCATCGTGCCCGTGTTGTAAATACCGGTAGAGCGTCTAATCGGTCTCGATACTTCGACCCGTTTGTCGTTACAATAGGTGCCGCAACGCTTGTCCAACATTACACCACGTAAGAACTCTCGGCCTCATTTATAGTTGTAAGGTCTTTCAGTTCGGTAGACAGCGAATTGACGACATGCCATGTGAACTTAAGAGAGTGTATACTTTTAAATACCTAGGTCATACACTGACGCCAGAGCTGAAAGATAATGAGGATATACAGAGGTAGCGGAGACTATTGTCGGTGAGAGCCAACATGCACCCACAGATTTGCACTTGATTATTATTGAAATTAATGTCTTCCCCACATTCAATTTATTGTTGAAATTATTATGGTAAAAATAAGAATTTAAAGTAATTTATTTTTGATAGAAAATTGAAGATAGGTAGGTTCTAACTTTGATACTTATCACAATGTTTATAATTTAAAGTTGCATTATTATCAAACCAAGTCTGTATTGAGATTATAAATTGTTCTAAAAAAAGTTAACTTGTCACAAAATTTATATTTTTGAATAATTGGAATATCACTTCGAAATTATTTGGCCAATTACTTGATAAAAAAGTATTTTGAAATGTTAAATTGTTGATTCTACAATAATTACTTAGGAGTTTTGCTTTGAGTCTTATAGTAGTAATTCTTGAAAACAATATTTAAGCGTTTTTGTAAAACAAATTTAGTTGTATATCAAAATATCAACTTGTAATTTAATATAAATTGTATTAGTGTATAACTCAATTTTGTGAAGGTGTTATCAACTTCACTTTGACACTTCATTTTGACATGGCGAGGTGAAATAAACACTAACCAGTTAGCATGTTATTATGATTGTAGCGGTGTTTGTCAGAGATGAATGTACGGAGGCAGTAGATGTGGTATACAGTGAACAAAATTTAACTATATGTTATTTTGGGAGAATTGAAGTAACAAATTCTCATGCGGGCCGTAATGCTAAATATTTCTCTTTTGCATTCAATACTAGATGCTCCAATTTGAGTTTTGTTTTAGAGGTTTTAGCAGTTTTTAAATTTTTCAAAGAGTAGCAAAATTTTGCTTTACCAGGTGGTATTGTAGCAATTATATTTTGTTACGTAAACATTTTATAAAAAAGTATATCCATCATCTTTGATTGTTAGACTGAGGGGTTCTCGGTTTCGAAGAAAAACAAGTTTTTGTTACAAAGTTTTGTTATGTAATTTGTCTTAATTGTCATTTTGATATCGTATTTTACATGATCTGTATGGCTAATATTTTGACAGACCGTATCATTAATGTGTTAGTTTGAATAGTATTGTAACCAAGTGTGAAAATTGGTTGTTAAATTCTATATAATTGTAACAGAGTTTACGCCTTGCCTGATTTTAGTTGGCTCATGAAGCCAAGAGAATACGAATCTTATTGGTTGTGTTCCTTTTCAGAGCTCTACTTCTTTTCTCTTTTCTTTACTAAATTGAGATTTAATGTGAAGATATGAAGTGTATGCAATCTTCAACAATTGAAGTTGATGATTGAGGAACAATTATATATAAAAAGGAGACCTCCTGGTTGCTCGGACAACTAACCAGGTAAGACTTTGATTTTTTATTAACCTTGATTGAAAGCTGCCTAGATTCTATTGTTTGTTTCTCATACTATTTTAAGTTTGTAATGTGGAAAGACCATAATTAAATAAATGTATATAAAAGTCTGACATAACCACTAATAGCCACATAATAATTGCGGAAACGCTGTTAAATTGTTTTTTTCACGACGACGCGTAAAAGATGTGCATCCCTGGTGCGCAGAGTTCGAGACAGCCCCAACATACTAGCTATGATAGCGAGTGGTCTAGATAGCGCTTATGTAAATGTAGCGCTTATGTATGTTGTTACGTTATCGCATACGGCAAATGTAAAAATAATATTATATTACTAATCATAGGTTAAGTATCTAGTGTATTCAACTAACAAAATGAGTGGAATCTACTACTAAACTTTCGGTTTCGTTACAACAGCTCCGGGCGTTATAAGAAGAAGAAAGAACTTTACGGCGCTACTGTTCCGTCTCGCATGTTGCGCATGTCGTTAGAAAGTGCATCGGATTGATTTTTGCGCTGCGCCGTCACCAGGAAACAAGGATGAAGAATGCAATCAGTCCTCATCTCACTATCGTACTTGGTTTCATTTATACCACACATTAATAGGACTGGTGCGAGTTCGAACTTGCACTTTCAGTTCGATGGCATGAAGTCTAGATATGCTGCATTTTACTCACTTGATCATCATCAATCCATATCTATCAGTTCAGTGACAGAGCCGGTGCGATCGAGCTATAAATGCGAGGTCTCCTCTGCGTGTGAAAGTCCAAACGTGACAACAAAGCCTCGTTATGTAAAACACGTTTCATGCGGAAGTCTAGCGTCGGCAGATATTACCTCTCTGATATATAGCAATTAACAAGTAACAATGAATGATTGAAACATTTTCTTATCCGTGTAGCACTTGTACGCAGTCGGTCAGTCCCAACTCTCGCGGTACATCAATTTCATTGTACGTATCGCGTCTAAAAGGACACCTTCATTACCATCAGCCATCATGATGTTTATGATTCAAAATGTGACGGTCATTTATAGTAAGGAAGTTTAAGGCACAACTCATTTCATCTATATTTGTTTGTATTTCATATCTTCTGGGTAATGTTTATGCCTGACGTTGCGCTGTGGATACCTATTACATACAGCAGCAAGCGCTGTATGCTTGCGCAGGAGGAGGAGTTATAAACAATATCTTCTATTGTGTGGCTCCCTAGTATTGTTTAACCAAAATAAATAAAGACGGCAACTCAATCAGCCACACCAGTGCAGTGTTTTTAGTTCTGGGATTCGGGACCGCACGTCACCAACACAACGAAAGGCCGCCAGCTTAGATGTACGGATGCCTATGGGCGTAGTCTTCAGGAGGCTCCGAGAGCTTGTTTATCTCCCTACAATATAAAAAATCCGAAAAGGCTTTGCTTTTTATAATTGGTATTCTTATCTCTGGTAAAATTTAAATAATTGTTTTACGTCGAACCAAACATGTGGAAAGAATGGCAAATGAAAGATAAGAAGTATATTTACAATGTGAATGTGGAAGGATGTCGGTCTTGGTCTTCTCAGATTGGGTACCGACATGCAATGACCAGATTAACCGTCTATTGTCCAAACGTGTGTGAGTGTGTATGAATGTGCGTGCGTGCACAACCAAACGGGATTCAGTGTAAAATACATTATATTAGTATCGAATTTCAATCGCCGGGCGTTCACTTGTCATTGTAATTAAGCGATTGACTAAAAGAAAGACTACAAATTTCTGGATTTTTATCAGATGAATTTCCGTGCAGAACATCCGGGTACAGTGCTCTACGGTACTCCTGACGACGGCTGCGACGCGCCGAACCGTAGTTCAGGGCTATCTTTTTGAAATGTTTCTAAGTTCAAGACACAAAAGAAAATATACACAGATAAAAAAGAGATGCTTAATATTTCTCTGGATGAAACTCAATAATGTATGGAGCAATTTGGCTAAATGGTTTTGTAGTATTCATAATGTTCAGGGAGGTTTTAAATACGAGAAAAATAAATAATACGTCACTAAAATTACACAAAAGAAAGAGCTTTCCTAAAAAAATAAGTTGTCATGGTAACGTGTAATTGCAGTTCATTATTATATGGTAACGTAAAGTTGATCTCGTAATTTTTATTCATGACAACAACACACATCTTCTCGCCACTTCCTAGTTAATTAATTATAGTTTAAAAAGTTACATTCTAGAATCTATTTATTATATAAAACTCTAACGTTACTGAGTAAATGATTTGCAGATTGACAGACAACGCACAGCCGAAACTTAAAATTGGATCATTTCATGATACTTATATGCACTAAGAAAATATATAACATCCTCTCCTTGAGTGTGAAATGGGGTGAAGTTTATAAATATGAAATTTACCATATTACGCGAGAAAAAACGCGGGGCGCTGCTAGTGAATAATATTGAAGTATATAGATGACATGAAAACCATTTATCAATACTGTAGATCATAGTCATGCAAGGGAGAATCTACACGATTATGTTCTGCTGGTGGTAAAGTAAAAGTGCCACCATTGGTCCCCAACAGATCTACTTCGCTCATTCGTTTCTGGGGTGGTTTCTGATTTTTTGGCCAATTGTTAATAATAATAATACGTTTATAGATTTTGATATGAGAAAATATGTTTATAGATTTTGTATGAGAACAAAGAAGACCACATAGTAGTCATCTCTATTTATAGCGCTTGAATGCATAGTTGATATTCAGACGTGCCTTTCCCTTTTCCTCTCTTTAAGGCCACTGAGAAATCATAAACCTTCTCGAGGTTCGCAGCACTACATCATGTAAGCGAAAGGTATCTCCCCGATGCTACCGGCCCAATTTGGCTCCAATGTATCACTGTTCAACCTCTTTGATTAAGAAATGATTAAAATATTATGTAGTCAATTTTTGAGAGGTCAATTGCGAATCCTTCACTAAACGAGCAAGTCTGCAGAAACGCAGGCAACCTTCACGTCAATTATGGATGTATAAATTTGCCTGTACTGGTTTTAAAAGTCACTTTTCGTGCCAATTGTCTCGATGTTGTGCACTTTTGCACTGCACTTACTAGGCTTTCATAAGTTATTAGAGATGTCGGATAACGCAAGTGTTACTTCCATGAAGCCCGTCTAGGACTCTCAACACGTTAGTATTCAGCTGATGAAATTTTAGTTTATTTCTTTCTCCTCTTATCCATAAAGATAAAATATTCTTTAAAATTTATATGAACACATCATTAGAAAGATTCCCCAATACACAAAAAAACATCCGTTCCGTGTAATGAAGGGTTGTACCTGTTAGGCTTGGGGGATTAACGACGTCTGTCGGACGAATATAATAGTTAAATTATCTGTTACATCGGGGTGCATCTCTTCCATTTGCGCGAGAGAGAGGGGGTCGGTGCTTCTTTCGACCCCAAACATAGTCTCGCCGCCAGTCGAGCAGTCCTAGCAATTCGATGAAGCTGCATTGAGCTTCTCTTCGCTTTCACAGCATAAATACAGGCCCAAAAAAGGAGAAACAAAGTTCCTAACACACTAACCGGAGCGCAATTGGAGCCTGCAAATGACGGCACGAGGCAAGTATTACTGGTCTGAACTTGTTGCATTTCTGTTATATTTTTGTCTCTGTAAATTCACAGGCGTTATGAGTGTGGGTGACTATGAAAAATAAACCAAATTATTTTATTTTTTAACTCTCTGTGTGTGTTTTATGTTGCACAGAATTCACATTACAGCAGGGCTTAAATCGTTATCAATAATAGGTTTATGGAAAGGTATTTTAGTAAAGGGATCAATGAACTACGTATGAGATGGCAACCAGAGTAGCGAAAGTGTCATACTAGGTCTGGATGGCAACCACTATTAGAAGCGAAAATGTATACAAATTACAGAGTAGGAACTACTAAACACTCCCCACAACCGTCGTTCCAACGTGGAGGGCCGTCATCTTCGTCGCGGTGGTCCAGATGCATCAGGTACACCAGTGCCACACAACACAATCTCCGTAGCTGGCCAGCGAGGAACGTCAGGTGCAAAACATGTAATAAATTAAGTAATTTTGGTAGTGTACTTTAAAAAAATATTGTAACAATTTAAAAAGGGAAGGTGAGGGTGTAGATTTAGGCCTGACTATAATATGATATCAATAATGATTTATATATATTATTTTATCATAGGAAATGGATAAAATAATTATATAAGTGATATTAAGTGCAAATAGGTAAGGGTATTTTCCCAGTCGTACAATGTAATTTTAGTTACTAAAATATTGCAATTATTTATAATGCTTACTGCGCTGAGGAACTCGAGAGGGGTCAAGTTAACACAGGTTTTGATAATGATAATTCACATGGTATCTATCAACAGTGTAAAGTGTCAACACTCTTCAGATAATACAAAATCTTGGTATATAGACTTATTGATAAGTGACACAGGGGCCGATATAAATTATATAATCTCTTTGACTGCCGGTCTCTGAACTTAGAGGTTAACAAATTTATGCTTATGGTGGCCATAACATTTCCATATGTCTTGTCACTAATATACAATGTAGGTTTAATGCGAATTCACAAGATCAATTTCAATTTGTAATTGTACATTTTACACAAGTATAGGTGAGTTTTTCAAGACCTCTGTTGCTTACCGCTCAAACACCACACTAAAATATGCAAAGGTTCCGTTCCCTGTGTGGAGCCTCAGAAGAAGTCCCTTTCATAATTATAAAACCTCTCCGCAAGGAACTAAGAGGCATGGAGAACTTAGGAATTATAACAAATGTTGATAAACCGACCTACTACTAGTCATCACAGCTAAGAAATCCGATGCTTTATGAACCTATCTTGGAAATAATCTAGGAGTTTAAGCAAATGCATTAGCAGGGAGCCATATCCGATTAACAATATGAAATTAGTTCGAACCTAAGCAATGAAAAATGTTTTTCTCATCTAGATGCATTTCAGAATTCTATAATATTAAATAATGTGATAGATCAGATTTGTTTACTGTCACGACCCTCCAACCGTAACGTTTTTAAGATACAACTTAAGATAACACATACTTGTCACTCCCCACGAACAAGGATACAATTAATTTTAACGGTACACCACTAGAATGATTGTAAGAATCATTCTCGTTTAAAGTAAAGTGCACAAGAAAGACAAATTTATAAAGACTATCAATATTACTTTATTTTAGTAAATAATAAATATTTAAACCATACCAATACCGGAAAGAGGGTGAATAGGCAATTGATACCCCACCAGGCATAATAAAATGATCCGTCTTGCTAAGCGAAATGCTACAAAAGTAGAATAAATAAAAATATTGTTCAACTAGCCATTTAGGAATTAAACAACGTTCGACAAGGAAATGGGCCAATATCTTCCTTATCAGTCGCAGCTACTAGGAATACATAACACTCAATGAGTAGTTGTAAATGATAAGGGATCTCACGGGAATATTGAAGCCGATACACGGATTTCATTTTCAATGTGCGCAGATTCGAATGTTATGTACATGCTATAAATATATTTAAGTGCAATGCTCCTTGAAGGGATTAGGATCCCGTCCATTCGTCATTAATTCGTGTGTTATTAATAGAACTTTGCTAAATCATTAGGCTTTATCAACAACATCATTAGCCTTTATCGATCCACTGTTGGACATAGGAAATGGATAAAATAATTATATAAGTGATATTAAGTGCAAATAGGTAAGGGTATTTTCCCAGTCGTACAACATAATTCTATTTACTTCTTTATATTGCAATAGTGGTTTATGTGCATACTTTTATTTTTATTTATTCCTAGTCACCTCTGAATGAAAGATAAGTTCATCGAGCGAGAGGAAAGAAATAAAAATATTTCATGTGATGCACCTTGATACTCATCTTTTATTCTATATTATTGAGACAAATCAAACTATTGCGTAAGAAAAAAATATGTAGAATATTTGCGAATGTGGGATTACAAGTACAGACTACGTTATAGAGTGAGATAGTGACGTCACTCCACATTCACGCTTATAATAAAAAAAAGAATATCCACTGCACGATGCACTGATATAGTTATGAATATAAAAGGACGTAACCACCTGGTGTCAAAAGTAGTTTTAGTTTAAGAAAATATCAAACTGTGCACTTCACGCGTTATTCTTCATGTTCATCTTTAAATGATTTTAGTCGAAGCAATTCTTAGTAGTTCAATCCACATGTGATTTGGACTAGATACTTATTCACTCTACCTCTACATATGAATATTCAATGCAGGTGGTACGTATCAAGAGATATAAGCGGTGAAACAACGGACTTGTTAAGTAACTAAATAAGCCGCATTAAAAATCTTTTACGCATCTTTGTGCAGTTTATTTAGTTATGTTTGTTAGCTGCAGTACAACATGGCAGAATTTCACTCTCTTACTGTTAAAACATTTTATCGACAGGAAGTTAACAAAGGATACAAAAAGTTTTATCACTACAAATATATTCATTGAACATTTCTAAATACATCAGATTGGTGTTAAAATTTGGAAACAAAATTTGATACTAATAAAAATTAAAATCTCGGTTTTAATTAAGGAGAACTCAGGAGATACTAATTTATAGATATTGCAAGTAGGTTGTGTTCAAGGCTCTTCCTGGTGCCTGGTTGTCACTGAGGGGTACTTAGTAGGTGTGTATTAATTTGATAAATATGGGGAGGACGACTAGGGCGATCAAGTTTAATCGACATTTTTAAAACAGTAAGTATATTGTCGGTATTTTGAAGTTATATAATAAGGAGACATGAGGAGTTTATTTCTCAGTTTGGCTATTTGTTTACGCACCTCCACTAATCGGGTAATCGATTTACGGTGCGTACCTTTGTCTTTGGGTGGCTTGAATGTTAAACTTAACAGTAAAATGGGCGGAATTCGTAGGCAAAAAATCTAACCAATCGATGTACGCCATAAGTAAATAAAGCCTTGTATCTAGAGCCCAGACTTTAACCAATTCCACAATTATTACGAGGGGTTACCGTCCATACTGTTTGTCTTAATACTGGCGCATACATTAGTGAAAGCTTAGAACTCACCTTTGGATAGTATGTGTAGTCGTCACTGGCGACGAAAAAGTCCCTAGAACTGAAAAATTGAATGTTAATAAGAAACTGTTTCATGACCGCTATCAAATTTTCGCTCAACATGTCTCTCTTAGGCGTGGGAGAAAACGAGTAAGACTTACAGCTGCCTCGCCCAAATGATCCACCGGAAGGTTGTTCGGATGATCACAAACCGAAATCGTGAAAGGTGTAAACTTATTTAATTTGCCATTAGGATTGAACAAGACATCCCAAGCCACGGCCTCTGGGGCTGCATAGGAAAATGCATCAATGGGTTTATTCAATACGATCCAACAGGGTAGCATAAAACGAAAGGAGATGGGCCGCAAATGTGCAGCTCCGCAGTTGTGTGTATAAATTTACACACTACAAGCACTACCAAACGAACTGCGATATAACATAAATAGAATAACACTGCACAATTTGGAGCACTTTCAACGTCTTCTTTAGTGGGAATTGCAATGGAAGTGAAAAATTTGAAATTACTGAATGTTGGTAACCTATAATTCAAGGGTTGAAATATTGAAATTTTCTAAACAGTAATACACACATCAATAAAATTTATTCATTGGCAACGCAATGAACAACGAAGTGGCGCAAGCTCGTGTTGCTATGCACGCAAAGAACAGGGGGATATCAAGATAAGAGAAAAAGCGAGAACAATACTCCACGCGATGTGAGACTATCGAGTAAAGCTCATGGATAGAATGAATTATAATTTGTTGAGAGAACAGCAGAATAGATGAGACAAATTTACTTATAAAAACAGCAAACAGAGAATAGAATAAGAGTAAAATTTAATGCTCCCGTGCAAAAAACGATAGTAAAAAATATATTTTAAATATTAATATTATTTTGAATTACCATCATTTGATTCAATTTGCAGTCTTCTTTACTGAGAGACGATATTATTGAGTGTAATTATTATCATATATCACTGCGATGCATATGCACTGTCGTGTGAAATCAATATGCACCTGCGCATGTCGAAAGTGAAATTGACGATGACGTCACCTGAAAATGCTATAACACTACCAATCAACCCCGTGCCACCCAAACCACCGATTGTGCTGGGTGTGAGGAGGAGATGGCGGGCGGCATGTGCCAAGAAAGTACGAGTGAGAGAGGCTTGTGATGTAGTTGCACAGTTGCATTTGAAGTTTTTGTAGTAAGTAGTAAAGTATAGTAGTAGGCGTAGCATAGTTATTATCTGTTTGAAAATAAGGCGATTTCTCTAGAGGGGAAAACAAAAAATATTTATTCTCTTCAGATCCCATGGTTTTACAGAAAATTCTGGAGTCAATGTAACCGTTTTGTAGTCCACAGGACATATATAGTTACGATTTCTAAATGTGCAATATTGCATCATATTATTTTAAAAAAATAGGGAATACTCATGAAATGGAAGGTATAAATTATTAATCTAGAATGGATCTCCCACACTAACGGCACATCTTGCAGATGTCCTGATATGTTGTTAAAATATTTCTGTGAATGTTATAATTAATATTTTAAAATATATATTACATAGTTTTATCTATATTTTTATTCATATTATAAAGTGGAAACATCTGATTGCTTGTTTATTTGTTTGCACTGAATAGGCTCCGAAACTACTGAAATTCTAAAAAAATGTTTTACTGCTCGACGGCTAGTCAGCCCCCTAAGGGATCGACACCGCCTGCACAGATGGTACTATCCCGCAATGCAAGACAACCCCACCTATTTTGGGACAGTGCAATGGGGTGAGCTTCCCATCCTCGTCGCTTGCCCCGTGCGCAATAGCGCCGCCTTATTTTCCTTTTTCCCCTTTTCTTATAAGAGGGGTTCAAAGAGCGCCTCGTCCTCCTGCTCTTAGTCCCCTTTTCTTATAGGAGGGGTAAAAGAGAAACCACCTCCTCGGCTCAATTGGCTTCGCCCAAGTTGTCTCGGATCACGCCAGGGTACAGAACACCACTGCCACGACGAGGCTGGAATAATGGTGGGGGCCATTAGAATCCTACATATCAGTGATGAACATAGGCTATATAACATTCTTTAATACATTTTTATCATTATGAAAACTTCTGTTTTGTAACTGCGGGAAAAGTTGACAACTAGCTTCGCGACAGACGTTGTTCTGTCATAAATTTATTTTGTTTCGATTTTATTTGTTTTCCTTTAGAGTATAGTGTACACGAGGCTTAAACTAAAATTTGTAATTTGTAACATTTTAAGTATCCCTCGGAGGCCGGGACCAACGGGTGATATAGTAATCACCGGTTACCTCAAGCTTCTGAGTTCCACCGCCACGATAAGTTTGAACATGGTGTGAAGAGCGCTAGTTGTCGGTAGCAGCTATCGCTTCACGACCTGAGCCCGACACACAGTTCAGGCCCCCTTGGGTCGGCTGGATGGTGCATAAATGCATTTTCTCCTGCTAGAACCAATACAATGAACACCGCTCGTACCGGTCGAGCGTTGAAATCTCACATATAGTGACTGAGTTATAACACATATGACTGACAAAATGACAAACTCACACACCGTTTACGAAAACGAGCCCGGGTTCGAATCCGTAAGTTGAGATCTTAGATTTATAAAAATAAAATAAGGCGACTGTATAGAGCTCTATTAATAATAAATAAATCAAGAACACGGCTTTTGTCGATTTGTAGCCCAAATCAACCCCTCCCGACAGAGGGGGGGGTGAGGAGGCCGGCCTCCTCAGTTAAGCCAAACATTAAACGAGCTCCATTATCCTTATCCACGACACCGCAAATTAAACGGCATCGTGCACGCGCCGTCCCACTGGTGTGGGGGGAGGGGGACCGTTTCCCCATTTTCGGTCCCAATAATAATCACCATAGGGTAACGCCCACAATAAAATTCCGGTTTGTCACTTCCCATCTGCGGGAAAAGAGGGGGGTCTATCCCCCTATCGTCTCCCTAAACCTGAAGACAAAAAAGTCTTTCGTAGTCATTCGAACTGTTAAGGCTGGACAAGCGCCTCCAATCAGTAGTAGGTCCCACCGAAAAAAAAAGAGCGCTAGTTCCTGAGTTTGGCGCGTTGAACCATACAAGCTAACTCTTAAGCTTTATAATATAAACATAGATTCATTAACCGTTATAGATGTTCAACCATTTACACGTCGGGGTCGTTCTAGGTCCTTGGAACGAAGTTGATTTTCATTCCATTTTACCCTTGAAAGAGCTCTTTTCAAAGTAAGGATTTCTATGGAAGGTTATGCATAACTTGGCCACTGTTACCCACACATGACGTGATGACGGGATCACCTCACCTATATCCTTTCGAACAAAGAAGCGTGCATAACTTACATAGGAATTAAAAGAATACACTTGAAATGGGCGAAGACAGAGAATTTGAAGTGAATTTACACATTTTTTTTCAATTTATTTCATTTCAGGTATTTATTATAATATATCGCTCAACACAGAATATATTTTGGTTTTGGTATAAAAAATACAAATTTTGTTTATACCAAAATAAAATGGGTAAATTTTACATCATTGAAGAAGACTTTTTACAAACAAAATGTGCACTCATTTTACATAAGTTGTTTGCGGACGGGCGCCTGGAGCTAAAGTATAAGTTACCTTTGGTGTGGTGCGCAAGTGACTCGCGCTTGACCTTTTTTTTTTTTTTTACCTTTCGCTCACTCCGCCCTAAACCGATATTGTCGCATAACGTTCGATGCATTGAGACATGACATTGAGATGGGGTGCAGGAGTGAAACGCATCTGAATATCCATTAACAATGCGGATGTATATGTGTGTCAATAACTTTCTCATTTGTGCCCTCTTTATGCTATAAAAACACTCTTCTGCTTTGATTAGTACTGCAGTTTCTATACAGATGAAGGATGAATGTTGAAACACAGCTTTAGTCATTTCGTTAATATTGATATAGAGATACGCAATCAAAGTGTGTATAGATAACTTAAAAAGGTAATACACATTTAAAATACAAACATACACATACACACACAATACATACACGCAATACATACGTTATATATTATGAATAATAAACATACTGGAATAGTAATGCACTACATTTATTTCATCGAATATCTAATTTAGGTAGGGTTTTAATTTAAGATTGACTTAAGTTGTTAAGTAGTAATCTTTTAGTTTTTTCTTAAAAGTTGTAATTGTTTTACAGTCACGAATTTCATAGGGTAGGGCATTCCAGAGCCTAGAATGACAAGTACTTAGTTGATACTTGTATCTGATTACAAAATGAGTCGCGCGTCACGTCGCTTATTTACATTTTATGAAACTTTTTCGAATATTCATCATTTAACAAGAATTTTGAATCATTAAATCTTTATTTTATTTACTAGTAAATTTAGTTTTCATTCAATTGTGTTATTTTTTTACAGTACAGGAGGAAACGACATTTCTCGTTTCCCCTTGAATTTATATTACACAACAAAAAAAAATTAAAGTGAGCTGTACACAGGGCGCAATCTTCAATGACTGTGTTCCTCTAAATATAATCATAATGTAACAATTTACTGTTTTCAGAACTTAATGTAACAATTTACTGTATTCAGAACCTGTGCTACCGATGTTCGAAACTACACTAGTTTGCAGTAGGATATTAAAGACACTATAGATGAAACCTGTGCAAAATTGTTTGTTTAGCAACTTTTCTCAATCACATAATTAATTTTGCTGCAAGAGTAATGGTGCCAAACATAAATGTATTTATTTATAATATTCAAAACTTCATGAGCACGCTTATAATGTCGATCTGCTTTGCAAGGTAGACCTTATATTGTACCTCCTTAAATGAATGCATTTTTGTTGTCTATTACACTCTGCCGATACCTTGATAACGGGAGCTTAAGGAATTCAAATGCACTTACGTCAGCAAAAGTCAAATGCAACGGCAGATCGATCACCAAACAACATTACAACCCGGCCATATCTGTGCATGTAGTTTTAATGGCGTCATTGCGGCGCCTTGCTACAAGAGCTTAACTAGGGCCTCAATGACGTGGGCTGAAAGAGGGAAGGAGGGGATCGTATTATCGTATCGACCTTCAAGCGCTCCAAACATACTGAAAACTTCGTATGAGGGTAATTTAAAGAGGGACGTCCCACCCCTCCTACTCAGACGGAGCCAGATGCACCAGTTACGCCTAGGTCATTCTAAAACAATGGATGCCAAAGAGCTCTTCCCATCGCATTCGCACGTGATACAAACGGATATAGTAAACATGAAATCGCGAAATCAACGTATCAATACGTGAGTCTAGTATCCACCCACCTCATCCCTCTGCAATCGAGTTTCGGATATCTCTTATCATGTATGGTAACTTAGTTCCAAAACATATCGAGAACATGCACGAAAATTTTATGATAACCTTCATGATGATTATAAGTCGAACCCGGTTAACCGTAAATGTAAATTGAAAAATAAATAAATCATGCAAATAACACATGAACACCAAGAAGTGACAATGCATTCAATCAAAAGTCTGTGGATTGCATAAAATTTTCCGCGGTCGCGCTTTCTATTCGGCTGCACTGGAACCAGGCTGATTCAATGACTACTACGCTGAATTAATCGTGCGGTACGCTAAATGCGTTTGGTCATAATTCTGAAAACCACAATCAGTACCTAGTAATGGTTTCCTTTACGCAATTAATTTAAGATTTCATGATTACCCATAATCTCGTCATCATTTTTAAGAAACGATATCTTAAGAATTGTATGTTGTTTAACTTTTTAACATTGCGACGTCTGCTTGTGTATGTGATGTATGAATCGGCCGCATGTCGCCTGACTATGACATTTCATTGGATTTGAAACGCAAATCCTATCTAACTACCTCTATCTAACTAGAGAACACCCATTCCTTCCAAGGATGATCCGTGAAAAAAAAATTTAATTGAGGAGATGGCTGTGTTACTTTCCTCTGCTTGGGATCTAGTGATAAACATAATCAAATCCAAATCTAAGACAGCAAGATATAAATGACTTCAGTTTGAGTTAGTCGCAACAACTTGTTAATTTCAACTATACTTATTAAACCTTGTCAAGTGTTAGGATATTAACATGAAAAAAATGCACTTTTATTTATAGTCTCGTCCTTTGTTTTATTTAGATGATTAAAATAATGAAATCTCATTGCATAAGTCAAATATACGCTTTCGACACTGCTCCATATAATCTTCAACTGTAACAAATTTTTAAGTGACATCTACGGTCTCACGTTTCGTGTGGTTTGTGAGTAGCCGGTGGTCCATTGAAGGGGGGGGGGGGGGCGGGAAAGGTGAAAAGGAGAGGAACGCATCGGTACGGTAATGATGCTGATGTTCATGGGCATGGGATCATGGGATGCGAATACCGACAGGTATTCGTAGAAAGGCACTGATCGCTCGTTTGTCTCCTTATACTATAAAAACAAAATCCTCCGTGCATTTCTTAAAATAGTGATGAGATTTTTTTTCTCGTGGTCATATTAGGGATGTTGATTTTTTGCTTTAAAAAAAAAGTAGCAATTAAAACTAAAATGCACAACGAACTTAACATTAGAAACAGTTGCAGTGGGTACTGAAATTTGAGTGTAGACTGTGTTTACTTCCAATGACATTATTTTGTTCACTCGTCAGCTTACAAAGTAGCAGTCGAGGTCATCAGATGAACTACATGTACCAGGACATTAAAACATTGAAGGTCTGTTAAACAGACTGTAAATACAATGTTGATTGTAGACCGTAGCCAAATGGCAAAAAGAAATTACTTGTATCTTTATGTCTGTCTCTCCGTATGGCATGGACGTTTTACACAGAGATAATGGATGTTTCTATGTTTGAAATGTTGAAGGTAGTTGTATTTTATGAACCGCTATGTAGTATGATATGAAAAAATATAATTAGTAAGGGAGCACGTCATACATACATGCATACTGACAGATGCGTGTGAAGTTTCATTGACCAGGTATTTCTAAAAGGTATGGAGGTTTCTAAGAAAGCTTTTTGTTATGCTAATACTTAGCGAGATATATTCTCCTGAATTGGTAAAAGTGTGTGCGCTTAGTTTTTGGACTACCGAGAGGAAAATTAAAATAATAGAGGTCATTTGATTCAATAAAAATTTCAAATGAAAAGTGGCTTACATACAATTTAATTGGTAGTTTAAGAGATTACCATTTTTTGTTTGCTGCTTGCTTGAGTCCGACTTGCACTTGGCCGGTTTTTTTAATGTTTTTTACAGCACTGTCACCAGCCCGCTAACATCTCTCATCTCCTTGAATCGACCCTAACGTAATATCGGCTGTTCTGACCGCTACTAAATTACATTTTGTACAATTTATTTATTTTATTTTATTGAAATAAGAAAAATGTTATAATTTTAGCCAGTAGTGAATACGGGGTAACGAATAACAACCCGGTTTTATTTTTGCAATAAAATGAGTTTAACCACTTCGTTCACTTGAGGACTAGAAGAGGGCTTGCCCGGTTCTAGAAGACTAAAGCGAACTTACTCTAAACCAGCAGACAGCACAAATCAATGGAATGATTCCAGCAACAAAATAGTATTTAGTCACGCGTGATCATTACTCCGCATGAAACAACCACTTCGTCGACTTAAACTTAGTGATCGGAATCAGTGGCTGCCTCACGGGACATTGGTTGGCTAACTGGCTGCTTATTGAAAAAAAAAAAAAACATATCATTCTATTGTTTGTCTGTACATCCATCGAGGTCTTTTTGTTGGGAACGCCTGTATGTAACAAGCTAAACTTTACCTCATATATTAAAGTCCAAATGTCTAAAAGCGCTGAAGAAATCATACTTCTAATACAATGTAATCAATAGATACAGCAGTACATGTGCATACTTTCTATGGGATCGCGCGAAAACTGAAACCTAGAGTATTCTTGCGATTAACTTGGAATCATACAATTTGGCAAGTAAGTAAGATTACTATACAAATATATAAATCGAAAAAGGGCGAAATTATAAACATCATCATCGTCATTATCAGCCCTTACCGGTCCACTGCTGGACGCAGGCTTCTTTCAATGAACGCCAAGATAACGATCTCCTGCTACTCGTATCCATCCCGGAGCGGCTACTGCACGGAGATCTTCTTCATCGACCTACACTTCGTTTTCCTAAACGCGGCCCCCACTCCAGAATCTTACTGGCCCATCTGTCATGTGATCTCCTGAGTGTGTGTCCAGCCCGTTGACACTGCAACGAGCCTATTCGTCGCGTGATATCGAATACTTCAGTTCTCTGGCTTATGACTTCGTTACGACTTTTTAATTATAAACATACCGATTGATGTCTTAAGTTTACGCCAATGTTAGTTATTACAATGAAACTACTGTTACGGATTTTATCGCGGTTTATTTAATTATTTACCACTTCGTCGAAGAGATACAACAACTACATCACTATGTCGATGAAAATATGGTCAGTCTTGATGTCCAGTCCCTATTTACCTGCTTACCAATAGAGGAGTGTATATGTATATAATATAAATAATAACAGGAAAGCTGAACCTACCACTGAAATATGGCTGAGCTATTAAAACATTACCTCACGCCTGGCTACATAATGTGGAATCACTAATTCTATAAACAAGTAGACGGAGTGACGTTGGGTTCGCCAGTATCCCTTGTAGTCGCAGATATCTTTATGGAGGACTTTGAACTTCACCTATGACACCAAGGTTCTACAAGAGGTATGTTGATGATACTTTCACAATTTTACCTAAGGATATAGTAACCATATTCCTTAACTATCTAAATAGTATAAACTCCAAAATACAATTTACAATATAGTTAGAGGCAAATAATTCTTTAGCTTCCTTAGATGTTTTGATCATCCGTAATCCCAACGATACGTTCAGTCATACAGTGTATAGAAAACACACCCATAGTGATCGGATGCCGTTTAGGCAATTCTCATCACCATCCAACACAGTTGTCTACCTTCTTTGTTGCAGAGAAGCACGAGGCATCTGTGACAATCAACACTTGGATACCGAATTTCAACATTTCAAGCAAGTTCTGCTAGACAACAAGCTTCGGGTTCCCGTCTGCTCCACAGAAGACGAGTGAAACCAGTCACTGTCCAGCGCTTACCTGTAATATTACCATACTGAAAAGGGGTGACTGATAAAATTGGCTATATTCTCAAACGAGCTTCAATAAGAAGTTATTTTAAGCAGCCAAAGAAGATTAGTCAGTTCTTAATAAAGAACATATAGCGGATATAAAACACCGACGTGTTACAAAATCTGCGGTCCGTGAGCATGCTGAAGTCGTTACATTAGATTTGATAAAGCGCAAATCCTCACTAGGGAACACCAGTTCCTTCCAAGGATGATCCGTGAGGCTATTGAAATTAAAAAAAGTATCCAAATTTCAGTAGAGGAGATGGCTGGGTTCTTCCCTCTGCTTGGGACCCGGTGGTGAACATAATCAAATCAAAAAGTAAACACAACCTCAAGACAGCAATATACCACTGAAAAAACTTTCAACACGCTGCTGAGAGTTCAAGTCGTACCGTCTTGACAGACGTACAGTTTTTTAAAGACAGAGTTTGGAACTTACGTTTGTATGGAACCCTTGTGTGCAAGTCCGATTCGCACTTGGCTGTTTTCATGTGAAAAGATTGAATTTTGTATAGAGTTAAGCTGTCGGTAATAAGGTACTAAATTTTGTATAGTGTCAAGCTACCTTTAATGTACTGTAAGCGCTGCCTGAACTTAGGGATCGGTTATAATTCACTATAAAACTAGATTATACATTTTACAACGAACTGTGTGTGATGCCTTTTTTACACCTAAACTTGACTCTCTGATTGGAAACATAACAATCGACGGTCACTGGCCTTTCGGCGAACGGCGCATAGTATGATAGATGAAATTGTCAAGCGGAAGTAGTGTCATTATTTGAATATTGTTCCTTCCTACAGTAGTGAATTTTGTATAGAGTTAAGCTATGTGTAATAATAAGGCACTGAACTTTGTATAGAGTTAAGTTATTTATAATAAGGTACAGAATTTTGTGTACAGTTAAGTTACCTGTAATTAGGTACAGAATTTTGAATAGAGTTAAGCTGTCTGTAATAAGGTAGTGAATTTTGTATAGTATTAAGTTACCTGTAATGAGGTATAGAATTTTGTATAGAGTTAAGTTACCTGTAATAAGGTGTAGAATTTTGTACAGTGTTAAGTTGTCTTTAATAAGGTACTGAATTTTGTATAGAGTTAATCTATCTGTAAGAATGTAATGATTTTTTTTATAATTTCATGCAGTTATTGATTTAGTTTTGAGGATTTGTTTTAGTCAGGTAACACGTCATATGGGTTGTATGATATAATCACAAAGTGATTGAAATTAACTAAATAAATACTGAATCGTGTGCTCGAGCTACTTAAGTTCGGCAATACACCGAAGCGACTCTTTTTAAGAAATGACTAACAAATGTTACGTTGGAATAGGGACATTATAGTAGTGGTTGTAGTGAATAAATCGTCGAAAAGAAAATAACTTTTTGAACATAGAAAAACGTTCAAACGTTCACCGGTTCAACCCTGACCCGGTGGTAACATGAACCGGCGAAACATACGCAGTGGATGTGTCACCAATTATAATTATATCATTTAATTCAAAAATAAAATCTACAAGTAAAACTTAACAAGTTAAGAAGCCTAATATACATTTTTAGCAGGAAATAATGCAATACTGTATTGGAACCGTACAGGACTAGCACGACTGAAGAGGTACCTCTGGGTCATATGATACTGCCTCAAAGTAATAGCTGTGCTGTCGTGTTTTGTGCAGCTTGCGAGTAGCCTATTCCGAGAATAGGGTGACATAAAGTAATTCCTCTACATCCGCAAATCCGCAATATGTATCTGTATAAGAAGTTGATGGGCGTCGGCTGTTACCAAATGGCTTCAATTGTCCCCCTTTGATCTATAAGAAAAGAAAAATAATGAACCACGAAAGACTATGAAATGTTGCACTGAAATAACGACGCTTTATCAGATTTATAGAGCAAAAAAACGCTCTATCTGACTTTATGTGGTACCACAAAACTTAAACGCAACAACGACATAAAGTATCTTCACGCCACTTACTACAGAGAACGGAGACAGAGCAGGCAAGCTGAGGCGATCACTTCTTCTGTCGTGTGGCGGACGTCTCCCCGGTATATAAAGTTTAACCAGTAGTAGTATTTAGTAATCAGGACTAATGAACATTATTTCAATTTCACCAGATTTGAGATAAATCCTATTAAGCTCTGTTATATTATGTATATTATAAACTATTTTCATTAACTTACTCAGGATGCCTACTGATATTTCATGAAAATAATTATATATATATTATATATAATTAGGTGATTGTTATTACCGCATATAGATTGATGGATTATATTTAACACAATTAAGGAACAATCATGATGGCCTCATTGCAACCAAATATGCAAACCAAACAACCCAAGTCCGAAACCCACTCTGCTCATTCTGCGGGCGGTTTTAAAGTTGTTGTTTAAATTTTCGTGCGAAAATTCCCGGTGTAAATTCAATGCACTGCGCTTATTAGTACTAGACTGTCATAAATGAACAGAGGTATCGATCAACTCGAATGCACTTCCATGGAGTGGGGTGAGGGGGTGGGTATTGCGGTGTTTCACGTTTTCATGTTAACTATATCCGTTTATATGACGTGTGAATGCGACGAGTAGAGCTTTGAAGCGTCCATTGTTTCTGGTATGATCATAGTGTTACCGCTGCATCTGCCTCGTCCGTGTGGGGTGGGGTGGATGCTTGTAGCTCTTCTAATATATATTCATATGAAGCAAATGTACAGTCAGGGTACCTGATGTTTTTATGAAAAACGAGGGCAAACGAGCTGACGGAGCTCTTTAAAGAGTACATCGTACCTAGAATGTCTTTGGGTATCGGTACCGCGTTATTGTTGTCGTGCAGATGCGTTGCCGTTTATTCTTCCTCCCCTCCAATGGACTAATAAATTGCAACTACTGACACACATCCTTGTAGGTTTCCCTCTCTTTTATTATATCCTTTTCTCACAACCACACTTAGCTACTGCATAGTGAATGTGGCCAAATTTTGTCGACGGTCGCCTTCTCTATAGCATATCGAACTATGCAGTTTGGCATAACAATATATCTTCACTAATATAAATCTTCCGTTCAACTTCCACTGCTCCCGTTTCCGTAACACAAATATTTGCCAGCTAGTCCCAAGCCAAGTAAGTGTGCGCAATGCAAAAAATTATTGCATATAAAAATATAATAAAAAATAAATATTTGCACCAGGATAAAATGAGTTCCAGGGAGTATAAAAGCACTAGTCATAATATCAAATACCCCAGGACTCATTTTATTCTCATGTAATGTAATACAAAAATGAATTGTATGTAATGCATGCAAACAGGTTGGCGAGAGACAGCATACTATTATAATGCGACGACTTTCTTCTGTTGAAAAATTTTCAGAACGTTAGAGAGTTATTCTAGACTTTCAGACCTCCAATACTAGGACAACATAAACTAAAAATGATATTGCAACTGAAGGCATACACCACTGATAGCCACATTGCAGCCCAATTGGGCCGGCACAATCGAATAGGTGCCTCTCGTGTACAGGACACCGCCGTAAGCTTACGAATATACTGTCGCATTTCGTGCGGTTTGGGAGTAGCCGATGGCACAGATGGATCTTCAGCACAATGAAAACATCAATTTTAGCTTGCTAGATTCACGCGATCCTAGGAAAAGGGTTCTGACAGATGGATAGACAGAGATACAACAAAGTTATCTAATAAAAAATCAGTTTTTTTTCTTTCAAGGCATACTAGTGTAAAAACTAGCAAGAATATAATAACACACTAATTTGGTCTCATCATGTAGTAGTTTAGTGAGGCCGCACGATCGGCAAGGCGCTGTTAGCTCGCACAACACTGCCGTAGTACTACAGTTGTGCTGTCGCGTTTCGTACGGTGAGTGAATTTTCGGAGGTTCATGGAAGGAAACGAAATCACCGGAATGAAAAAGTAAGAAGAAGATGTCTTTTTATTATATGAATACAAATGAGCAGTAAGAGCATTTGCACGAAAGTTGCATGTTCAAGCATTTATTGTAATAAGTGGGATTACTACAATGTGCTGAAAGAAGCCGGCCTGTGAATAATCACATAAAAACCATAAATGTGAAATGAGAGTCAATTTTAATCAAAAAATTAAGTGGCACTCATTTCCCTTTCCAATACGTTATAATAGGATTTGGATACGAGTTTCTTTTTAACGATAGCTTTAAATTTATTAATCGACAAATCTGTTATATTACTGGGAATTTTATTATAAAGACGTATAACCTGTAAATGAATTATTAACTAAATGGAGCCTTGAGCCCTCCCCAAGGATCTAAGAGCCTTGAGGAGGGCACAGCGAGTTTATTCTTATTTCTAATATTGATATTGTGTAAATTACATTTCTTCTTGAATTTTTCTATATTTTTATGGACATACATAAGATTTCCAAATATATATAGGTCATGCAATATCATAATTTTTACAGTTTTAAATTTGTCCTTAAGCGACTCCGTTATATATTGCACGAAGAGCCCTTTTCTGCAGAACAAAAATTGAATCAATATCAACAGCATTACCCTTTATTTAATTGCAGATGAAAGTCTATTCGATAAACTATCTGTGGGGGTCCCATTGTAATTTAGCATCTAAAGTTATTCCTAGAAATAGCGTTGTATTTTCTAGCTCTATTTCTTCACTATTAAGACGTACGTATTATTAGATATACATTTGGCGAAGGTGAATTTAATACATTTCTTCTTTTTTCATTAGTTACTATATAAGTACGGTTCATATGATTGACATCAAACATAACATTGAAAG
Organism: Eumaeus atala; assembly: GCA_017140195.1. Taxonomy (NCBI): domain Eukaryota; kingdom Metazoa; phylum Arthropoda; class Insecta; order Lepidoptera; family Lycaenidae; genus Eumaeus; species Eumaeus atala. The sequence goes on along the minus strand of JAFELO010001218.1, from coordinate 191,965 downwards.
GTTCATCAGGTAAATGTATGGAAAAAAAAATCAATAAGTTGAAATTTTCAGGGCGTAATCGCCCCACTACTCATACAGATTCACGGATATGCAGAAGCACTTTTTAAATACTTTCATTAACGAGCATAGTCGAGTGTTTGTAATGTAACAAGGTAGTGTTTTTTATATATTCATGAATGTATAACATCACTCCTAAAGTGCAATAAACATCTAGAATTAATTAGCTTTTATCGTTGGGGACAGTGCGTGACATTGAGATGTCGAGGGAATGGTATATACTCTAATCCTAGTCTCTCCAATTCAATTTTTTTTGTGCGTCTAATTATGTATTAATTAGAAGTCCGACCTAACTTCGCACAGACGTTTCACAAAATATGCCAAAAAATCACAGAATTATAAAAATAATACATCTTAATTTCCACACTTATGTGCCACAACTAGTGAGGTGCCCCGGATTTGCAAATCATCAGGACACCTCGACGGCTAGTCAGCCCCTAAGTTACCGAAACCACCTCCACAGATTGTGTTTGGTTTTTGTTATTTTCATGTACTTATCTTTTTTTTTTAAACCAGGATGGGCTTGTTTACAATATAACACTAGATTAATATAATAATAATATAAATTACATGTACACAATAAATATAGGTGAAAAAGAATAACCCTTGGGTCTGTGGGGTGAAGCTTAAATGCATTTTTCCTACTAATACCAATTATATAAAGACTGCCTCAAACCGGTCGGGGCGTAGTACATGCGGTAATAGCTGATTGACCGAATTACTCACACACACCGGTTTCGTATCCGTCACGATCAATTACTTATTTTAAAATCATACAACAACACAACTATTGAAGAGCTCTGACAATCATTTTTATGTTAAGACTACGACTTCGCCTAGCTGCATTGCCGACATTCGAGGAGCGGGGTCAGTCTCCTAGGATAAAAAAATGATACATGAGCTTCAATTACCCTCATCCACGTTTCCGTATCATTAACAGCACCGTAAACGCGCCGCCCCACGAGCGTGGGAAGATGGGTCGTTTCCTCATTTTAGCCCCAAAATAAATTCTATGTCCTTATGTTAAAATGTCACAAATCGAAGGTATGTTTGTTCATATTATTGATGAATTTGATTAATAGAAATAATAAACAGCGAACGCCAGAAATATGATATCCTTGAGTGTTATGTATTCCTAGTAGCTGCGATTGATAGGGCAGGTATTGATCCCACGGGAACGTTGAAGTCGATAAACACAGATTTCGCTTTCAATGTGTGCAGCTCCATTACATCTCATACAACAAATTTTACACACAGTCAGAACGACAGAACGTATTTTCGCAAGTGTAAGTACACTTCGTTTAAAGTCACTTTACCATCTTCATGACAGGGCCGATGCCTTACTATTTGTCATATTATGTCTTTTTGACTGCACGTCAACCGATCGTCTACCACTCACACCCATCCAGGTGATAGTCTTCCCAGGACAGGAGGTGAGATTCAGCTCTATGACTACATACAATTAACATTATGTGGCGCGACGCAAAGTTTTAGTCACTGCGGCCAAAATTAAATAAACAAGACAAGTGCGAATTGGAGTGTACTATAAAAGGATTCCATAGCAGCTAACCAGAAAAACCTCATATCTCTTAAACTACCAACTCACTTTTTTGCATTTTTTCTGTCGGTATTATAAAATTTGGAGGATGTGAGGCACGTTCACACAACTTAATATACATATAATGTATATAATATTACACTATTAACTAAAGGTACTGTTTATTCCACGTTGGAATTTGTAATACGAATTCCTGTAACCCTGCTACAGGCATTCGTCTGACAAGTGCAACGTTAATGTGCTTATTAAGCCAACACTTCTTAGCACTTTTTACTTCCTGAGGTTTTATGTGTTAAATCTTGACACGAAGAATGAACGATATTATTATAACTATGATCATCACGGTCAGCTGCACATGTCTGCTCCGTCGTTGCAGTAAACACTGAAAGGTTCTCCGTCTTTTTCCAAACAATCTACTGACACCGCTAATTCTCTATATTCAAATTGAATCGTAAACAATTCTTACACAACACTTAACAGAACGTACATACAGGAAACACTGTGTTTCGCCACTACCCCAAAACAATTACCATGGTTAGGAAATAGCTGCACGTAAAATGCAAGTGAGGGTGTCATTTTACAAATATACCAGAAGTCTATAAATCAATATAGTAGGTATGCTTTGTAACATAAAAAATCCGTTAGAAAGGTTTCACGAGTTCCTAAAATTATTTGTGGAATAAATGCGCAAGTTTCGCTCTGGCGATCCACTAGTAACGTGTACATCTTTTTGTGATGTGACTTATTGCGAATGTTGCATGATTTATCCAATGGTCGTCCCTGGTAGCCCCAGCGCTTACGATGTTTTGAACCTAGCTGAAAGATTTCGTGGTTTGAATAAAATTGAAATCAGATTTTTTTTTTGATGACATATAAATATATTTTTTGTATTTTTGTAAATCTGGTATACCTATGATAGTTGAGGTGGCAGGTGATTTCGATAACAATCCACTTTAATTATAAATATTTTTTACTTTCGGTTTCCTTATGTTTTTTCATATATCGGGCTTCAGCCCCAGAAAATGTGACTATCACCGACAGTTTGTGTGCAGTTGTCGTGCAATAATCGTAATTATTTTAAGGTTATGTTTTTCGAGATTAATCGTCATCAAAGGTGAAGTAAAAAAGTTTCTTCTTCAATGTTATATCCCATATTATTTAGGCATATTTAACAGTTGACTCATCTAAGTTGACGGCTAGGTCCATTGATTTAAAAGATATAAGAGAAAATGATTTAAAAAAGATTTGCATACTGATTTGCCATTCTAAAAAGACCATGAAAAAGAGATAGAAATTGCGGTAAATACACTTTGGCTGGGTTTTGCTAAGAGATTTCATTACTTTTTAAGATGGAACACTGCAGCTCCGTCGAGACTTGGCTAGTTTTTTTTGCGGATATTTTCTTGTAATTGAAATTACTACAGCTGTTGTGTCAGGGTACTAAATTTATTATTATTAAATAAAGCTTTTGAAATTCTGCTGTGTTCAAGCTGAGTTTCGATATAACTTACGCTCGCTATTTACCAGGTACACATAACGTGCGAGGATCTATCGAGTAACTTTACTCAGAGAACGATATGCAAGTACTCAGTACAGAGCTACAGGTACTGACAACCTAATGGTGCCTTGCATTATCCGAGTTTGCGGTCCTATACGTTTATGTGGAGAAGAATATTTACGAAGTAAAAGGTAATGCCATGCTGGATTGCAGCATAATGAAGCAGATACGTACCGGCCGCGGTCGGTCGCGAGACGTACCTCACTCTCGCGAACATGACCACATAGTAAAGAAGGTCAACGCATCTGCATGATAATAATGCTGATTATTTCTCGTTTGCACCCTGTACAGTAAAATTTTAAAATACTATTAAATGAAGAACTTTGGTCTAAAAGCCCTATCGACCCCCTATCTACCCGCTAGGTTTTCTTTTTGAAATTAAAACCGAACGTGTAAGTATTGCCTATAATGACAAAGAATCATACGTAACACTCTATAAATGTTAAAATATGGTGTCGTCATCCCAAACTGCGCATGTTACACTATTGATTTCCCCCTTCCCTTTGGATGCTATTTAAAGCAGACGTGAGCTTAGGCGGCATTAAGAGCAAAATATTACAAGTGTATGGACTGTGGAGTGTGTATAAAGTATCAAAGAACTGCTTATTTATACACAGAGCGTCTCATCGCGTAGACATACCAATCTTAAAGTTAAACATGCCGCTGGTGTGTTTCTCGCTTGCAACTAGCCTACCAGAACTAGCTGTGCCTATGTGGAAACAAGTTGGTGGCCGGCGTATTATATCCACTAACAACGACGTGAATCACGAGATGCAGATGGTGACCTCGCGAGATGAACGTCTCTTCATAAAGGAAGAGTTTGTTGAGGACGATATTGGCAATCTCGATGAAATGTAACCAGACAAAGTACCAGGAGCTAAAGAAAACAATGAAAAAATTACAAATAGTATTTGTTTATCTTTCAATTAATTTGTGGTGAGATAAATGTGACGCGTGTGTTATTGGGAAAAGTAAAAATAGAAGCCTAAGCAGTTCGAATTACATGAACACATTATTACATATGTTGGAGAAAACAACACAAAATTTTGGGTTAAAATATGTAATTAACGCTATATTGCAAATATTGCTGTGTCAAATAACGCAGTAAAGGTTATGATAAATCTGTGAATCTGAAAAGGTATGTTTTGGTCATTTTTGAAAGACAAATTATTTTCAGAACTTAAACCGAAGTAATGATAACAATTTAGTACTGAAGAATACTGTTAAATGTAAAAAATGTGAATTATTACAAAATGATAAAATTATTTAATATATTTATTTGATTTCTAAATTTATGAATCAATGCTATATATTTTCAACACTATATTAGGCATGGCCAGATTGCGTGCATATATATATTTTGTTTTTCAAAAAAACTCAAGACACTGAAGCCCGTATTGTAAGAAAAAAAAAATGTTAAGAGGAAAAACGAAGAGCTACGCTGTAGACTGTAGACACGGTGCCCACACTAACTTGACCCACACTAACTTGACCCACACTAACTTGACCCACACTAACTTGACCAGGTGGAGAATTTTAGACATTGCTTTGTAAATTACGTCATATTACTTTATATAATGGATGGTTTTAGACATTGCTTTGTAAATTACGTCATATTACTTTATATAATGGATGGTTTTAATAAGAATATATAACATCATGTAGACATATGGAACTATTAAAAGTGTACATCAGAATCCAACGATTTTGTAATTCTTTACTTTCCTAGCACAAAGACAGACAAGAAACCACAGCCGTGGACCGAAGACCATTGAATATCCGCATGGGTGTTTACGTCTTGCTTTGGCTCTTATGACATTATGAATTATATTGTCAATGTGCGCTACTGTTTTTTACCTAGTATCAAGCGCAATCTACATAGTACTGGCATGTTAAACAAATGAAGAATACATTAGTTGTTCTCAGTATGACTACATTAAAGTCACCCCTACATATTTAATTTAGCTTTTATATTCTCAAAGCTATTAAAACAAATCATTATATATCACGATCATCGTTCAGGTAAGTTGATACTTTTATACTCATTACACTGGTAGCCATAACACAGGCTCCCCGTTGCGATTATTTCTAATTGAACCCGCTGCTACATTATAATTTGGTAAGTAGGTAGTTAGATAAGTGAGTGTTGTAACCGTTTACCTAATCAATAAGTTGACCATTCCGCGATAACTCCTGCACACATAGTGACAGCAGACCCCACTTATTTATTGGGCTATGGATATTCTGTCGATCAAGTTATCTATAATAACATTATAAACAGGAAACATTTGATTGTTTGTTTGTTTACCTATATTGAATAGGCTCTGAAACTCCAGTACCGATTTGGAAAATTTGTATAACATTTGTATATTAATTATATCGCATATTTATACCTGTAGTGACCTTAGGCTCTATTAACCTGTAGTGAACTTAGGCTCTATTAACCTGTAGTGAACAATTATAGATCAGCACGGTACGGTGTGAAAAATATATCAAAGTAAATCCCTGTTTCTCTGCAAGAATGATTGACAAGTAATTGTCCTGCAGGCGTTGTTCTGCCATACATTGTATTTGTGGTCAATATAACATGTAAGGCTTACGAGACAGAAAAAAATATTTGTAAATCAATGAATTTGTGCTAAGTTTTGTGAAACATCCGTGCGAAGCCGGAACGGACCACTAATTAATACATTATTCTACACGAAATAAATGTTAGCACTGGGAAGACTAGGATTAGTGAGCTTTTGAGTTCCTTCTTGTCCAATATTATAATTACTACATCAATGGCACAATATCACAGTCTGACATGAGATCCGTTAGAGTTTGGCAGCGAGTAGTTTACTGCATACTATTATCTTCTTAAACAATATTTTTTTGCTCCTTCTATTAAACATGTTGCACAACGGATTCACCGGGGACAGGCTCACCTCACACCGATGGAAAATACCCCAAAGGGATATTCTTTTTTATAGTTATCATATATAAGTATTCTGTTGGAAAGATTAACTTATAAAAGCTAAAAGTGAGATGTCTCCTAGAAACAATGTTACGCTCTACAAAGTCTGTATCCGCCCGATACTGTCATATTCCAGCTCAGTATTCGCCCACGCTAGACTCCCTCACATAGATAATTTGCAAAAAGTTCAAGATCGCGGCTGCCCTCGGTACGTACGCAGTCTCGACCTACACATGGACTTTCAATTGCCCTCTGTCAGAGGTGGTTTCAAATACATCTCAACTGCGTTTTTATATCTTGTACCCCAACGCTCTCGTTATAGTGGAAAAGCAGTGGACTATGTTCCTAATTGTGTGACAATCTCCAGTGCTCGTTCCAGAGACGTTCTGTCGGACGAATACGACCACATTACGACTACTCTCAAACACTTTCAGCAAACCTGCAGACATTTACACTTGGCTACATTTGCTACGCCTACGTAGCATTGCTACGCGATAGATGATCAATACGTAGCTATGAAATCAGCTGACCTACTCTGAACATTTGGTCACTAGTCCTAACTAGTCTAGGAAATATTAATTATCAAAATATACATATTATAGTAAAATAATGTGTACGTACATTTTCTTTTCAAAAATAATTATTAAAGGGTGATGAGCATAACTAAGGACTTGAAGATAAAAAAATGTCTATTTCATTGTTTTTCTGTTTGCGCAAGCTTATCTCTGGATCGAACGGAAGGATTTGAATGCAATTTAGGCTTTATATAATGCCGGCACTCGATTACTATTTCACAAAATAACACTATTGTAGTAACAAAATGAGTTTTGATGCAAAATATTGCACTTAAAAAATACACACACACACACACACACACACACACACACACACAC
>JAFELO010001218.1:147030-179432 GCA_017140195.1 Eumaeus atala | reverse complement strand
TATATATATATATTTGGTGGGGGGGTCATTGGGAGAAAGAAGGAGGGCACGATAAAAATATGAGGATATCTACTGGAGTCGCTAGTAATCAGGTGCCCCGCCCTGCTCATTTGCCGGGAATCCAACACACACTGAAAGCGTGTCAAACGATGTGTGCAGGTAGTAAGGGATGCACCCCACCCCACTTGGAGGACGCAGATGCACCGGTTACACCTAGGTCACACCTGTAACGATGAAGTCCAAGCTCTCCACATCTACCCATCGCATTCACACGTCATATAAATCGTCTAACAGATTGGGAAAACGTGAAACCAACGTAATAATATTAATACTACGTTAACACCAGTTCCCCCCACCTCATCCCTCTTCAGAAGTGCATTCGAGATTCTCGATATCTCTCGATCATTTATGTAAGCTTAGTGAGTGGCAGTGCAAAAGTGCTGAACTAGTTTGCTTTCTCGTTGGTCAAGTGGTTGCAACGCAAAGCAAAAACTCAAAGTGGAACTTATACAATGACTGCCATACTGTCATAATAATGCTGTTTTGATGACCAATTCATTTCTTCTCTCACACTTCTATCATAAATGTGAGAACCATAAGCAGTGTTGTTATATAGTTTAATCAAATGCTTACGAATTTAATTATTGTTTGTTATAGTATTAACAATATAGCTAGGGCACGAAAGAAGTACCTAACGCATGTCGCATTACTCATGGCCATACCAGCTTCGCTACGTACAATTACCACGCCACAGATGATGAAGACGTAGCAATCACTTGTGCTGGCCTATTCTGCAAACCCGCATTAAATCGAGTTAAAATCATACATAACATTTACTTGTCTCCTTTTCTTATATAAAGACGCTTTCGAAATATTTTAAGAAGCTGTACGCAACCATCCATTTTATTATTTTAACGCAGGGAAAATGCTTCAACATCCAACCCACCCCGGTTTGACCGGGAGGGGTGTATCCGACTCGGCACAGAGTGTGCAGCTGCTTGTGTCTTCAGCCGCAGGTTTTGAGATGAGGGCCGGTCTTCACCGCAAAAGGGCCCTATAACTCCGAAGCCATAAACAGGGTCAGGTGGCCAAGCCAGGCCAGAAAGCCTGATCCTCGGCTTCGTCGCAAGCATAGCAAATAGGTTCGGGCTCACCGATACAATGCTCATTAAAGCAGCCGTGCCCTGCGAGTATTTACCGACTTCCTTAGCTTCCAAGCTACAGGTGACCAAGCTTGGCCATTGAAAACCTCTGTGTTTATTACAAGAACGGTACCCAAAAAAAAAAAAAAAAAAAAACGTACAATGTAAATTCAGCAGTTAAAATCCAGAACACTCTGGTTTCTAGCCTTTTTCCTTTGGACAATTACTTAATTTTGATGTTAGGACTTCCAATAGCGCGGCGTAGCATAATGCCGAGGATGTCACTTGAATGTGGTAAAGATTACGCTGGTGATGTGGTGTTAATTCAAGGTGACAAACGGTTACGTGTGTCGAAACAATTTAAGCGCCTACTGAACGCAATAAACTTCCACCGAACGATAGGCTGTACACACGGGTTGCCTTCCTTCATCTAATCTTACCAAAGGGCATCTGATACTCACGAACAGGGCGAAGCGTGACAGACCCACGTCACTTTACATCGAGTTGTATGATTGTAGTTTCGGGCTGGATATATCATTTAACAATGCTCCGCCTCGAACTAATAAGGTGTACTCGTGAGACTGATGGCATCAGGTAGAGAGGGATTTGTTCTTTGCCTAATTGTTTGACTTCAAAACCCTGTACGAACGAACTTCGCCTCCTAATTATGATATCAGAATGATCCAGCGATTTACGGAAAATAATACTAGGACGCCATAAAACAAAAGATATTGAGTGCAAAGCTCGCGCAGCGTGTCAGCGCATGTAGCTGTGTGTAGGTAGCTATTAATAAAATAACGAGGAAAGCAAACAAATGAACAGTAAGATGACTTATTTCACTTTAATATTATTATATATAGTTCATGAGATATGCCATTACTACTAATGGTATCGAGATAGTGCCATGCTGCATGATACCAGTCTTTCACGTGATACTACTACACCGTAAAATCAATCTATTCCGTCGTGATGCGTGTAGTTTGTGAGAAAGGAGGGCATCACTTTTATATAACAATTTTCGTGTGCCTGTGGTTGACGGTAGTTAGGAGGCTCCGACTGCTTGTTCAATCTTTTAATTAAAAAATCTCAAAGTCTACTAAATATAAGCATGTAATGTTGATACAAATAAATCAACTATTGAAATGTTACTTCAGGAGACGTTTTTACAACACCTGAGCACCTAAGTGAGCGACGATATTAACAAACCATCCGCCACTGTATGTATCTGGTACATTCAAGTTATAGAATGTTGTGTTCTCTACAATATTACGTAATAACATTGTTCCTTTTTTTTATGTCTATCATCATCATCGTCATTATCAGCCCTTATCGGTTCACTGCTTTACATGGGGATCTCTCAATGCACGCCGAGACGACCGATCCTGCTACTCGCATCCTCCTCAGATCGGCTACCGCACGGATATCTTCGCCCCATCTGGTGAAGGGCCGACCGACACTTGGTTTCCCTAAACGCGGCCTCCACTCCAGAACCAGTACTGCCCCATCTGCCATCTGTTCTTCTGAACATGTAACCAGCTCATTGTCACTTCAGCGAGCTTAATCGTCGCGTAACATCGGTCACTTTAGTTCTCTGCTTTATTACTTCGACATAGCGCTCCGCAAGTTTGCGGTAGCACAACCGGCCATCCGTTGTGCTACCGCAAACTTGCGGACCAGTCATTAATTAGTCTTCGAACACTGCGCTATACGCGACGCGAGAATGTGACGAAGTATCCTAATTGCAATAGTTGATCGAAGTAGACGTATCCGTCTACGACTTCGAGAATAGTATCATCGACGTTCACCGGCCCAGGCAGAACGTGTTCGTAGAACATAAGATTTGTCTTGTCCAAGTTCATCCATCAAGGCTAATACGTCGAGAGGCTTCATTTAGGCTGTGCAACATTTCCTGCAAGCTCTCCAATGATTCGGCCAACACAACGATACCATCGGCGAAACGAAGATATGAGAGGTACTCGCCGTCAATATATATGACACATTCTGTCCAGTTTAAAGCCTTAATTAAATACGTCCTCCAAAGCATTAGTGAAGAGTTTAGGAGAAATAACATCCCCTTGTCACTCCACGATGCAATTGGATTGGATTTGTTTGTATTCCCGGAATCAGAACAGACATAAAAGCAGCGTCATGGTGTTAAATCCTCTGCAAAGTCCAGCCAGCTCCGGTGACTGGAATTCGACAAGCTCTGTGATGAAACGATTCGTCAAGACTCTTGAGAGCAACTTGTAAATACAGCCAAGAAGAAAATTGCACTGTAATTTTTACGAAGTGATTAGTCACCCTTCTTAAAAACAAAACAACGTCAATTCCAATCAATGCATTGGGAGGTGTGCCCCGCTGTAGGACAAAATTAAAAATCTTTCTTAGCTCGCTTAATGCAGGTATGTCTCCTGTTCTCAGAAGGTCGACTGTAATTTCGCCCTTCCCCGGAGCCTTTCTCCCTTTAACCTGCGCAAGAGCCAGACTAATCTCACTCAAGGTCACGTTCGGCAGGTCGCCTGACAAGCGTGCGATGTATACAATTTGCTATAGAAAGCTTTGATTCCAGATAAGATCCCAGGCTTAGAAGAAATGGTAACCACAGAATCAGTCCTAGCCTTTGTCAGATGACTTCTTCCAAGGTACTCCACAAAAACTATTGTGCTCAATCACTTCGGTAACCCGATGTGTACTTGAGTTTGCGGATTCGCTTTGAAGGAAGCTTGACATCGGCAGACGTAACGTCTTCGTTTGCTCAGCGTTCCCTCGTAAGTCCAAGCATCTGAGTGTTTAGCTTTCCTGCTCGTATACTCCTACAATATCCTTTACCCACGTCCCGCATGCAATCGATTACACCACTCATGGCCTCGTCAATTTCCATTGCAGTTTCCGACATACCTAGGGCATCGAACCGGTTTTTTTTAATTTCAATTGGAATTATTCGGAACCTACGATAGTTCGTCGGAAGTTAGATCGTACCGTATTGACTGTACTAATCGGACACGCTCGCGTCAAAAGCCTACATTCAGGGAGCCTCTAACCAATCGGTAATCACATCTGGTTTTAAACCTGTTGATTACGGAGGCATACCTAAGTATATGCTTTCGGTCTGTCATGACAACATCAATCTCGTTCCTTGTCTCAGTATCGGGGCTCTGCCATGCCATCAGCGACACTTGGCCGTCGTGTAATAATTGTAATTATTTTCAGGTGGTATTGTGTTTCGACATTATGTTCAAACAGTCTTCGAAGATCAGTTAAAGATGTTTCTTCTTCAATGTTGTGTCCCATATTATTTAGGCATATTTAACTGTTGACTCATCTAAGTTGGCGGTTAGGTCCATTCATTTAAATGAAAGGACCTAAAAATACGAGAAACAAAATCTACATACTGGTCTGCCAATCGTAGATTGTACAAAATCTTAGTTTATGCTTGCATGCTTTGCCCTTAGTACATAAAATAAAGATATCGCTGTGTTCTTAAACTTGGCAGCGCTTTACTTAGAGATTTCGTTACTTCTTGGAGCGAAACAAAGCAGCTCCGTCGGCTTGGCTAGTATTTACTGGTTGGTTTGTTGGGATAGAAATTACGGCGCAGAATTAAACTTACACTCACTGACTACTAGGTACATATATCATGTCAGGATTGCTACTAAAGTGGATCAAATATAATATTATTGTTGCTTATTATAGTTACATGATAAAATAAGGAAATATTGAAATAACAAATAGAAAAAAGGACCGCGGAGTGTTTCAAAAAAGGTAGCACAAGGTATTTTGTAAAGAGATTATTCGTATTTTTGCGTGATAACTGACAACTGCATATAAAAAATATGTCGTTAACTAATTACTTTTTTCTATTGTTAGTGTGTTAGTGTAGTTTTTTCTACATACGTAGAATACGGATAAGACTAAACTTAAAAAATATTTCTATCCTGTTACGTCAAAGAATACACACACCCACACACACACACACACAAACACACACATACACACTTTTCTTCCTTCTCTGCTAACCAACACGGACATTCGCCATCAGATGCGTGGCTATGCCTCACCTTCCCCATCTATATTATTTCTGTAGGGCCACCTCCCCGATTGTAAAGATGTCCCTTAGTTCCAATCCACTTGTAAAGGTTCCTTAGTTCCAATTCGGCTGTAATACAGCAACCACGAACTAAAAATGGTAATGATAAGGCTGGTAACAACTCCTTCCGGTTTCCTTCTAGGGTCGAGGAATTCTTCTATCTAGACTTGGAATATTCTGGACTTCTCGAGATGTCGCTCTTAAAGTATGTTGTTCCCAAAGGCGATTTACGCAGAATAATACAAGGAAACCATAAAGAAAAAGATATTGTGAGCGTTGCTCGAGCAAACTCTTGTTAGTGTGGATAAAGAGCTTGTAACTGTGTGGACACCATATATATTAATATTTTTTATAGACATTTTTTTTTCGAATATCTTCCATGCAGACTTTCTCGTCATTTTTTAACTTTATTATAAGTATAGATACCGCCGTAAAATGACTTCACCTCCCCTAAGGTACATGTCAAAATACTTGCCACTTTACGCTAGTATGAGTGAGAAATACCTCCACGATCGTGCCGACCCAATGTAGCTGCAACACAACTTGGTACTATAACATAAATAAAAGACAAATATAAAATTTATAGTAACTATTTACTCTGAGTAAAACGTAGGTGACAAACGGAACGATGTACCTAACAGTCTGTATAACAGATCATCTTCAATGTTATAATATCCTGGTACATGTAGTTCACACGATGACCTCGATTGCTACTTTGTGAGCTTGATGATAGGAGAGAGCACTAGACAAGCGGGCGCGTCGTATATATAAGACGCGCGCGTGGTCAGCGAGCCGGTATAAATTGTTCGTTCGCTAGACAGACTCGAATTACACCACTGTTACACATTATGTTCGTTCATTTAAATTTTGATTGCTGCTTCGTTTTGAGGCAAAAATATGAACGGCTTTGTGAATCTACAATATAAACGAGAAAAAAATCCCATCCCTTTGTTGCGCGGCGAAATTTGAAATTTGTTGCAATTGAAGATTTCACGGAGATGATGTTTAAAAATCTTTTATATCTGTCATATGCATTAGATTTTACTATCATAATTACCTAAATAAAACAAAAGACGACATTGAATTTAAGACCAATAAATAAATAAAATTCCACGTAAATTCCCTTTTTTCGAGTCAATATCATAACAGCAATACGAGCAATATTTAGAAAATTATCAAAACTAACTTGATTTGTATTACGTACATTGTACCTATTCTTGGATTTTGTAACAAATAAAGAAAAAAAAAATTTAATTGCAAATAACATTTGTTACTTATAGTGTGTTAAAAATACACAAAAATGAAACAATTAAAAATACAAAAAAGCTTGTTCGTGTAAGCGGTGATGCCAGTTACTGCACGCGATCTGTCCATGGGTAAACATTTCATATCCAATCGTATGGATTGTTTTAGAGAGTCCAAATTATCATGGCATGTAGCTCAAGCTGTACTCTCTAAAACTGCCCAAAAATCATACTTAGCGGATAAGTGGTAATGTTCAGCTCTTATCAAGTCCGGAACGATCGCTTTAACCAAGATCGGATAGATCGAGTTTTATGATCTGGCCTCGAGTCTAGCTGGAAGGATCACAACATGGTGTTATTAAGAATCTTAACGACCTTCTCAAGAATGGTATCTTGATACACTTGTGCCGATGTTTTGATACTCTTTCACAAAAGTATGTCGCAGTTACCCCTTCACAGTTAACACCTCATCAAACTATCACTGAAGTCCGAAAACCCCCAAGTGGTACTCTGTCGACTGCGGGTAAGTTTTGGCTCTCGTTCAATGTTTCCCCGCAACTTTAACTTATTTCAGTATGAGGTAGTGCCATGCTGCAAAGGATGCATGGTGTCGTCAGGTAGGAAACCTTTTTTTTTTCGAAGGGACCTATTACTGTTGGCAGCGCTGTTGCCCTCGCCCCTACAGTTCGTCGTGTCTGCGGAAGATTTTTTTGTCTTCAGATTTTAGGTAGACGATAGGGGGGCAGACCCCCCTCCTTTCCCGCAGATGGGAAGATGCAAACCGGAATTTTTGTGGACATTAACCTATCGTGATTATTTTTGGGACCGAAAAGAGGGAAACGATCCCCCTCCCCACGCTAGTGGGATGGCGCGCGCACGATGCTGTTTAATGTTACGGGACGTGTATAAGGATAGTTGAGCTCGTCTTTCGGTTTGGCTTGTCAGAGGCTTGGCCGGCCTCCTCCCCCACCCTCTGACGGGTGGGGTCGATTTGCGTTTCAAATCGGCTAAAACCCGTGATCATAATTTAGTTTTTATTTTTAGAGCTCTCTAAGATCGCGTTATATTATTTCTACATTATCTAAGCTCACGTCTTACGGATTCGAACCCGGGCTCGTTTCCGTAAGTGATGTGTGAGTTTGTCATTCTGTCGGTCATATGTCTTATAGCTGTGTCACTATATCTGAGGTTTCAACGCTCGACCGGTACGAGCGGTGTACATCGAATTGGTTCTAGCAGGAGAGAATGCATTTTTGCACTGTCCAGTCGACCCAAGGGGGCCTGAAGTGTTTGTCGGGGTCAGGTCGTGTAGCGATAGCTACTACCTACTACCGACTAAAACCTGCTATCCGTAGGTTGGCCCTATTGGCATTTTACTGCGGATGCGTGTCTGGGTGTGTTTTTGCTTGTGTGCAAGGGTGGACTCAGCAACTGCTACGGCTATCGCGTCGTCGGCGTCGTGCAATACGTGCTTCGGCCGACGATATCGGGAGTCGGTTATTAGCGTCGGATCGTACACCGACGTCTTTCTTATTAGACTATTCAGGTGATTCAGGGCCCTATCGAAGAACTTTTGAGAGAGTTCTTTAAAGTGGCCCTTAATCGAGATCAGTTTGATGTCACAATGTAGATCGATATCGCGTACGTACCAGGGGCAACCAGTAGCCGTACGCAGGAATCTCTTTTGCAGTTTCTGCAATACTTATTTTACTCTTGTATCTGTTGGGGCGATATGTGCGCGAATGCGGCACTGCGGTCGAATGCATGCGATATACAAAGTGAGCTTATGTCTATTAGCCATTTTGCTCCTTTTGTTCATCAGAGGATAGAGTTTGAACAGGACGTATTGCGCCTTTTTTGTAACTCTATCGATGTGATTCCGGAAGTCCATCGATCTATTCAGTGTGACGCCGAGATATTTGACCGTCTCCGCTCTAGGAATTTCATTCCCGTAGAGCAGGATAGGGGCGATCTTGTTCTTTCTCTTTTCGCGCTCTTCTGTCGCGCGTGATCTGGTTCGGGTGAAGAGTATCGACTTACTCTTTTCCGCGTTCACCTCTATCCTCCATTTCAGGAACCATTCGCCGAGCCGGCCGGTGACGGCCCTTTGGAGTAGTCTGGCTCCCTCTTTGGGAACGTTCCTTATGTACAGTGCGGTGTCATCCGCGAACATCGCCAGCTGTACGCTGGGTTGTCGCGGTTGGTCGCTGGTGTACAGGTTGTATAGGGTTGGGGATAGTACAGAGCCTTGCGGAGCCCCGGCTCTGACTGGGCGGGGGGAGGACAGTGTTCCCTCCACTCTGAATCGGAACCGCCTGTTCTCTAGGTAGCTGTTTATGATCAGTACCAGTCTATCAGGCAGTTCCAGTTGGTACGGCTTGTAGATGAGGCCCTGGTGCCAGACCTTATCGAACGCCTTTGCTACGTCGAAGAAGACAGCACACGTGCCGTGCGGATTTCTTCGGTGTGGTCCCGTAAGTACATATTCCGTGTGACGGTGTACCTGTTGGGGGCAGCTGTGACTGTTACGAAAAGCAAACTGTTCGTCCATGAACAGGTTTCTCTCGTATCACGGTTTTTAAGCGTGAGAGGATAATCCTTTCGTATATTTTATAAGACTTATAGGTCGATAGCTAGTCGGCTCCATCCGGGGTTTTCCCGGTTTGTGGATGCCTATCACTATTGCTTCCTTCCAGATGTCCGGGAAGGCGCAATGCGTTAGGAGAGCGTTGAAAACACACACCAGTAAGTGTATAATGGCAGGGGGTAGCTGTTTTAGTACCTTGTTTGTGATACGGTCGGGCCCCGGCGACTTTTTAGTGTGTAGGTTTTTTATAAGCTCCTTCACTTCGTCCGAGTCAGGTAGGAAATCGTATTACGGGGCTGTATATATGTAATTTTTTTTTAATATAATGTCGATAGCGCGATTCAGGTTTCCCGCAAGTGTAAAAATGTATTTTGATCTATTGTGACCCTAAGTCCCATCATTGACCACATCTTAGCAGCTGAGTTGCCCCGTACGACTGCGACAGGGGAGGTACAGCTATGCAAGTGCTAAAAAGTGACAGCTATGCAGTGCGTTTCATGCGGTTTGTGGCCTATTGGAGGGCAGGAGAAAAGGAGGGAATACATGCATCTACATGACAATAATGCATATAATAATAATGATTATATTATTATATGGATTATTGTCATGTAGATATATGGGGGCTAACAGGAAAGGAAGAAGAATGTTTTTCTTAAAAACCTTTCACTTTAATATATCCTGCGCAGTCCTGGTTAGTCTCTATAGAAACGGCCGCTGTGGCCAAATCTTTCTAAGACGACATTATGGTTTGCAATATAAATATTTCTTCCTGGTATCTATGAGTTGGTCAATGCCACACACAAGTGTGATGTCGACACGTGTGGTGCGTGCTCGCAGCCCATAAGTAATATAAAATTAAATGTTATGTCTTACTGAGAGCCTGAAGAGCCTGGCCTGAGCAGCAAATGGGAAGAATTGCGCAGACGGGAATCTCACGCTTATGTTCGCATATAATGTATTAACTGACCTGGTTTCGACCACTTTCGGTAGCCAGATATTGTATACTGAAACATTTCTCGGAAATCACTCTATTCAGGGATGAAAACCACAAGAAAAACCGTTCAGTGGATTCTGAGAAAATCGAGCACATACCGACAGCTTGTGGGAACTTTGTTTTATATCTTTTTATGAGATAGGGGAAAGGAGGAGCGATAGTGACTACCGCAGCCCATAGACATATGTAGCATTATATTACATATAAGAAGTAGATAAGAAGACTTGTGACGCGTGTGGCTGTCATTCCTCGGACATGTGTATGTGTGTAGAGTGTTATATTTTCTATTACAGCGAGTACATGTGGATGTCAACGTCTCACGCGCCAAACTCGTTGTGTATCCTTATTTTAGTCTTAATAGCCAAACAGAGAGACACTGGATACAAAAACCAAAGTAACTAGCGCTAACCAAAGTAAATAATATAAAGGATCTGGGGGTAAGTGTTGACAGTTAAATAAACTCTTGAATCTCACAATGACTTAATAATGAAAAGGCACCTAGTGCACTTGGATTCATAATCAAATCGTGCACTAAATTTACGAATATTGAAACCCATAAAAAGTATGCATACTGTGTATTATTCAATCGTGTGAAGTATACTAGAATATACCTCTCAAGTGTGGAATCCGCAATATGACGTGTGGGTAAAAAGCATTGGGTCAATACAAAAGAAATTGCTTAGGTACCTGCAATACAAAAGTGACCGATACCTGCCAAATCATAAAGCAGGATACATAACATATCACTTTGTACCCTTATATACCCGCCGAAAGTTATTAATTTATTCATTCTAACATACATTGTCTCAATTTATTGATTGAAAATATTTTTTCTGCACCTATTAGACGTTTCAGAAGTAATACTCCCTTTCCTGTACCACTATGTAACACCAATAGCGAGAAAGGTGAGAGGCAACCATACCATGATAAGCGACAACTAATGCGTCTTTATTCACAACAGAGATCAGCTTCAATAGACTAAATGTGAAATTTATTATGAGTTATTCTGGTACATAAGATGCAATATTGCTAAGTTTCATCAGCGTCGCTCTGTAGCTTTGGCGTGATTAAGTAAAATAAACATTTATACATCCATCTATAAGAATTTTCGCATTTATAATATTACGTAAATAACCATACATTCAGGTGATTTGCCACAATGAATAAACAAATGTTAATCATTGACATAAATTTCTCCAAGGTTTTCTTTCCCTTGACGATGTTATTTTATCACCTGCACACTGCTACATGTAGTCCATGCGTCGCGTGAGGTACACATTCGATATCTTTTGTTTTATAACTTCCTATTATTATTTTACGTTAGTTACTGGATCAGTCTGGACTATCTGATGTGCGTTGTTATGAGGCAAAGTCAGCTCAATTCTGGGTCTAAAATAATAGGGGAAATAATATTTCTCCCGCTACCATCAGCCTCGCCAGTACACCTTTTTAGTTACCAGTTAGAATTACCAGAGGGAGCCCGAGCTTATCTGCCATGCTTGTAAGGATCCATTATCGTATCGACAGGAATGTTTCCTGGATAGCGGTCGCTTTTCGGCAAGGATATCATGTCCCAGATGGAGGTTGCGGAGAGAGCTGGAGAGGATGCAGCAAACGGCGATCCGCCCCGTAGGAGGTCATCCAACATTTTCACAGCCAGGGTCCAGTCTGAAAAGTCTTTCCCCGGTCAAGTGTTCCCATTTGAAGAGTTGCTGAGTGCTGAAGTGAGTCTTTTTTTTATGAATACCGGCCCTTGTCTAGAACCCTGGACTACTTCTTGGTACTGACAGATACCTGGCACTCCATCACGGTGGTGCATAACTGTTTCAGTGGTATTTAGTCATTTACTGCGTACTCTGTAATGCTGCGCTGAGTACTGCACACCCTTCCAGTCTAACCGGGCTCGGTTGGACGGTGCATAAAACGGTGCATCTTTTTAATACTTTTTTTTTATTCATTTTTATTTCGCTGTGTTAAAAAGTAGAAATCGTTACTACAAATATCTTCTTAGAGTGTTTAGAAACCTTGAGGAAATCCATGACACCTATGACGATGTCATCTATAAAATAGGGCACAAGTAGATATTATAATTTAAATCAAATTAATGGGAGTCTGGCTAACTCTGTATACGTATATACAGAGTTGGCCAGTTCGGATGACCATTCGTAAAGGCGTCGGAGCCTCTGTCCACGTACACGTACGAAGAAAAAGTTGAGTCTTGATCATCTGTATGGTATAAATACTACTAAGTAGGATTTTATGATGAAATATGTTCTGGAGTAGTGCGATATGCGTCAGATAGAAGTTTCTTAATTCTTTCTCTTCATTAGGACTAATCAGCTATAGTTAAATTCATCAGCATATAATTAAAATATATACCTACACTGTTTATGGTTCTCAAATTTATGACAGTGTAGTGGTCATTGTGTATGAAGGGCGCTGTTATTGCTTTGCGTTGCAGCCGAAAATGTATGCCGACACCGACTGCGGAAGTTGACAAACTGCCTTCATGTGATCGAGTACACCACTAAAGCTATACTATCTCGATACATTTTGCACTGTGCTTCAGGCTATCATAAATTATCAAGAGATACAGGGAAACGCAATTGCACTCCCGAAGGATAGGGTGGGCGGATGTCAGGTAGTATCATTATAAGTTACTTTCAGGTTTTCTTGTCGACCTTACACTTTTATATGACGTGCAGATGCGACGGGTGGAGCTCTTTAGCGTCCACGGTTACTGGTATGACCTGGGCGTTAACGGTGCATCTGCCCTCATCCGAATAGGTTGAGGGCAGATGCACCGGCACACAACTATGACACGCTTTCACTCTATGTTGCATATGAGACAAATGAGCAGGCAGAACACCTGATTACCGGCGACGCCCATAGTCGTCCGCATATTGTTGTCTTTTCCTAACAATTTTTCACCAATGGTCCACTAAAAGCTCACAAACTTCATTAAACGAGACAGTACGTCTTACGTCTGGCCCTAAATTTATTCAAAGTCAGATCAAAGTATTTATTTGATTCCAGAGGTGCATCTATGGATGTCCTAGACCATATGTCAGACTCGGTAATTGGGGTGCAATAACGACTAAACGTGTCCGTGATGGTGTTTCTACGTCGCCATACTCGGTAGACACCGGAATACGGCTGCCTATAGACGACACTGTGATTTCCCTTTGCACTCGCCGCCTTCACAATCTTTCGTCCCACCATAGCGAAGTGTGGGCCGTCAAGAATGAGCCCGAGATATTTCATGTGCGGGCTCATCCCGGGTTTT
The DNA here is from genome assembly GCA_017140195.1 of Eumaeus atala. NCBI lineage: Eukaryota > Metazoa > Arthropoda > Insecta > Lepidoptera > Lycaenidae > Eumaeus > Eumaeus atala. Next base: position 166,092 of record JAFELO010001218.1, on the reverse strand, counting down.
TTACTACTGTACTGTTTACGTTAATCGGAACAACTAAAATTATAATTATTCGGGTACTTTTAAAAACTTGATACATCAGGACATCTGTTATCTCAGTCCACCCGTGACCATGGTTGCTGTAAAGCTTCTGAAACGTCGAGCTACATAAATAATTTTATAAACCGCGATAAAATCCGTAAAAGTAGTTTTATTGTAATATTTTTTTTAATAAACTTCACTTGATTTATTTTTAATACAGATTTAAGTTAGCCTAAACCTTAAATAAACATATTGTTACTTCACAGTAAAAATAGTAAATGCCTTTAAACTAAACAGGTTACTCTGGTTATTAAATGCTTTCTGAAGATTTTCTTTTTTTAGTTAAAACATTGTTTCCTACAAAATATATCTTATACATAAAACACTCACAAACATAGAGTATCACAATGTCAGTTACCTTACTACTCTGAAACGGCTTCACAGATTTTTACCAAACTGTATATTCAGTAGGACTGAGAGTCTGCAAACTATCTAGCTCTAGTTTTCCCTGATCTCCAATTCCCATCATTACCCCCCACCGGTCCTAGAGCTTTCCGCAAAATCATGCGCTCCGCCACAAGGAGCTGCAGTTGTAAGAATTCATAAAGAAATTCATTTTCGCAGGAATTCTGAATCACGCTATCGAAATACTGTTGAAAACTTGACCCGAAACATTGTTCTCTATCCTTTCGCGTACAAGCTTGGAGTACATTTATTGTCTCGTAGGACCTACGCGTCCTATTGAGACACATTGACTTCAGAAGCCTTCATACAAGGGAGATCTCGATAATCCTAATAATATTTAATTTGATATAAATACATATAACATATAGTTTATCTGTGACCCGCGCACTCTGGCGAAACATTCACGGCTTCTACGAGCTACGTCACCAACCACTGCTCCAGCCCGTTGTCTAGTGTATAAATGTGCCATGTATGTTTAAACGTCTACTGTAGTAAATATCACTAGCGGTACGCCTTAATCCTCACGGGTATAACACATACAAACAAACAACCAAATAAATACAAGGTGACCGACATTATCTTCTTGGATTGGCCCAACCTTCGTCGCTTGTGGTGTACTCCAGAACGCTCGTGACGACCACCTTTCCAGGCTACCCTACAAAAAGAAAATCATCGCGAAGTTGTTTTCAACGGAGTGTGATTGCGTCACCTGTGTTGTAGGCACCACGAACAGCTTCCCGGCGGCCGTGCAAGCCAGCGCGGTCGCCGAGTGGTCACGCGGAGGTTGTCCACGACCAGCACTGCGATTTTTTAAGAAGATTGTGAAGTTTCGCCGTTACAACACCGACAACGCGCTACCCGGCATTGGTGGTCGAGCGCCTGCCTGACTGGATGCAAAATTTCGCGGAGCTACGCAAACGCCTCGGCCGTGCACCAAACGCACGCCCAGCGGGGAAAGGCGTTAGATTCACACCACGCGACGCCGAAGAGTATCGCATAATCCAGCACTATCTGTGCGAGCTGGAGCTTACACAAGGCGTCGTGTGATTTACATACTCACTACCGACGGAAAAGGCCGTTAAGGATAAGAGGCCTCCTGGAAAATACAAGCCCAGAAGACATCACGGCGGAGCTGGAGCGGCTCGGCTTCGAGCCCCAGTTCGTCCGCCAGATACGCGCCAGGAAGGGGAGACCGGGGTGCATTTTTATGGCCACACTGAAGAGGACGAGATACACCATCCCGGGTATTTACGAAATCTCGAAGCTCCTTGATACACCCGGGGTGTCCATTTCGGCATGGCGCGGCCACAAGGGGCCCTCGCAATGCCATAGATGTCAACAGTTCCGGCACTCGAGCGCCCACAGCCACCGCCCGATAGTCTGCGTGCGATGCGGCGGCGGGCACGCTGCACGGGATTGCCCACATCCAAGGACGGAAGCAGCCATATGCGCCAACTGTTCTGGCGCACATCCAGCAAACAGCCGCTCATGCCCGGTGTACGTGCGCGAAGCGAAGAATCACAGTGCGGGGGCTATTGCGCTCACGCGTGAGTCCCGCCGACCACCTGCGCCCGCGCCTGCAACGGCGCCCCACGTGGAACTGCCACCGCCATCAGCACATTCGCTAATGGCAGCCGCGAATGCTCCCATCCCTCGAGGCCCGCAACCGGCAAAGCCTCCAACATTTGGAACAGCCACGCCATTGATGGGATTGATTGCCAGGGCATGATTTTGACAGTGTGGTAATTGTTGTGTAAGCTAGGCACCGTCATGCCTATGCGTTGCAGCCATAAAACCCTGCTAGCGGTTCTAAGAGGACAGTAAAATTTTAGTGCACAGTCACGATGCATTTTTGCACTGCGATTTACTAGGCTAACATAAATGATCAAGAGATGCCGAGAATCTCGAATGCACTCCTGAAGAGGGAGGAGGTGGGTGGTATTGGTGTATGTTAATACGTTGGTTTCACGATTTCACATTCTGTTAGACGATTTACATGACGCGTGACTGCGACGGGTAGAGCTTTTTGTCGTCCATCGTTTCTGGTATGACCAAGGCGTACCCGGTGCATCTGCCCCCTCCAAATGGGGTGGGGTGCCCCCCCCTTATACTACCCGCACACAACGCTCGACACGCTTTCAGTCTGTGTTGCATTCAAGGCAAACGAGCAGGTAGAACACCTGATTAATAGAGACGCCCACAGTCATCCACATATTTTTATCCCTCTTTCTTTCTCTCTAATAGTCCACCGGAAACTCATAAACTTCATTAAATGCGACAGCATAACTGTTACTTTGGTGCAATGCCATGTCATGAGCGAGATAAACTTCTTCAGTCGTGGCGACCCAGTTCAAGGTTTAAAGAAACGACTCGGAGGCAATCGATTTCGACTTGATAAGTATTTAGTTACTTTGGTGGACGATCGATTGGGACGCAAATGCGCTTCCTAGACTCGTGTCAGGCAGGTAATTCGCTGACCACTATTAATTAGTACAAGGTACTGAGTTGATACAGCGTTATTATTTTATTTGGTTTCGGTCGAGTTTCGGCAAAAAACGGATTTAGTTTCGGTTTCGGTGGCAAACCTGCAGAAACCAAAATTGCATTCGGGAGTAGCGCAAGCAGTGTTCTGACGAAGGCATTTAGGACTGGCGTATATCTACAGTTCATCTACATAATGTTTGTTGTGAATTTTTACATTTTATTTATTTTTAATTTATGAGAGTAGGTAGTAAACATAAAAACAATGTTATGTACAACGTATTAAAGAATTACAATACAATTTTTGATTTGCCAGATAGTGACCAATCTAAACTGTTGTTTTGATTAATTTAGTTTGCAAATACGAAAAAAACGAACATTTTTAGTTCTTTAATGGTGCTAATATTATGATGTTAGAGTTTCAAACTTCATTTTAATACCTATCACATTCAGTTAGATACTTGGGTAGTGAGATATTAAAATTTAGTTGGAGCTTAGCTAAGTGTACGTAGCTAGTAAAGTACGTACCTAATTGTTTATGTTTTATATAAAATTGATACTTGTATCCACTAACCTACTCACTACCACTAACGGATAATTATCCGTTTGGTAAAATTAATATTTCATTATTACTTTTTGAGTTGATGATTTGAATGTCGCAGACTCCACATCCACGTGTTAGTAGTGCGATAAAACGGTGTGTGCACGTAACGGTGTTTGGCGTAAAAATATAAAAATCTTATTAAAATTGTATCTTTCGCTTTATTCTAGGTTAGCGGAACAACGACACTTACAATAGGAAAAACATATTGAAAGTTTAATTATAACGCATTATGTTAACCACTTTGTGTTACATGACAGATCACCTGTCACTCAGATGCCTAACATAGTATTTAGTAATTCAGTGCCGCGCCGTAAGGAGCAGCGTGAGGACGCGCGTGTCGCCCTTACCCATGTGACACCTAACGCACGTCGTACTGGGGAACGTAACATGGTGACAGCGAGTAGAAGAATCTAGAGATTTTAGTAGTAAAGCCGTTTTAGACAATTCACTTGAGGCAAATTGGGAAGATTAAAAAGCTTGAAAGGTGGAGCTCACGAACGGCGAAACCGGCAAACGCGCGTCGACTGCTGCGTTATATTACTAAACCGGCACAACAAGGGAGGCAGTTTAAACCGAATCATCACCTGTGATGAAAAGTAGATTATTTACGATAAATACAAGTGCTCATCGCTGTGCTTGGATCCTGGCCGGCCAAACCATGACCCAAGCGAAAATTGACCCCAAAAAAGTTACTTGTAAGCGTTTGGTGGACTAGTGCCGGTATTATTAATTACATTTCTCTCAAATCTGGCTGGACTGTTTCAGCTGATGTCTAATGTCAGAAACTGCAAGCCATGATGGAAAAGCTAGCGGCTAAACAACCTAGGCTGGTCAATCGCTCCACACTATTGCTGCTTCACGACTACGCTAGGCCACACACTGCGCACTGACGGCCACCAAATTAGAAGAGCTTCAACTGGAAGATCTAAGACATCCTCCGTACTCCCCAAACCTTGCTCCTCCAGATTTTTTTCGAAATTTGGATATCCTCCTGCAAGGGAAAAAATTCAACTCCGATGGGGCAGTCCAAATCGCCTTCAAGAATTTTATTGATTCCTGTCCGACTGGTTTTTGTAGTAAAGCGATCAATGAACTACCTATGAGCTGGCAAAAGTGCCTAGAATACAATGGTTCATACTTTGATTAATTAAGTATATTAAATATAAAATATATTATTAAAAAATATTCGACTTTTTGTTGCTCCCACATAAAACCCCAATTTCATATGTAAGGACCGAATATTATACGGATGTTTATTGACGTCGATAGTCATCAAAAGATCCCCGACAGCTCGTTAGTACCAGGAAAATATAGTACACTAATGTGATATGTTGTGTCCTTCGTCAGATTTAGCATTCGATTGGTTTCTTTCCCATCTCAACGAGAACACCAATAAGATATCAGTTACTTGTGGCCTTACGAAATCACTCGACTGAATCTGATGTTGTGTGTTTCTAACATTTTGACATGTATACAGGTTGTCCCAAAAGTCAATGCCCTAGCGAAAACACGAGCCTACTAAGATATGTTGGTTCTTATAAAAATCTAAAATGTAGTTTCAAAATGACGGCGATTTTTAAAAATTGACAGCCTGTGATGAGTTTACGACTACTGTGGCTACAAATCAACTCCATTGTTATTTTTTTGTGTAGAGTATTTTTAGGAAATGCTCCTACAAATTAAAATTCATAATTTGCACAAACTTCCTTGGAATTTATTATTTAATAATACATACCTTTTTTTTAAATCATGTGAGGGAGAATGACCTAATATATATATATAAAATTTTATTTTCTGGTTTCTGGTTCTTCAATTTTCTTCACACCTACGTAGTGTCACCTATATGTAATGTCACCTACTTTTTATGTGCAGCTAAGGTGTAATTATTTTAAGGTAATATTTCTCGACATTATGTTTAAACCAGTCATACCAGTCATCAAATATGAGGTAAAATTTTATTGGATTTTTGGGATTATTTTATTGGATTAGCGCGCTATCGAAATTCTGCAGTGCTTTCAGCGGAGTTCATGTAACTTACGGTCACAGACTACCAGGTACGCAAATGTGCGAGGATCTATCGAAGTTAGTTGTTTGCATTAAGCAAGGTTTCGAACTAAAGAGTCTTCGGCCAGCCAACTGAACGTAACAGTTTACAACTAAATCGATCAAATGCCTATTGTAGTTTTTTAATGGATCAAAGGGGTTGATAAATTTTTGTAATTACTTATGTTCCTGCCCGTAGAACGTAAATTATTAACATTGAGATTTTATGACACAACGTGTCCAAAACAGTCATGAAAAAAGCGGAAGCGGTTCCCACCGCTCATGTTATAATAAAATTTATAACTTAAGCGCGTTACGCAGTTTTAGTCCTCTTTTCACTTTTAGGAGAGGCCAAAGGTGAAAACTCAAAAAAATATAACAAATGTAGGCAAAATGCGACAATTTGTCACTTTACGGCGGTTTCTTAACGAGGGGTAGGCATAGAGTTAATTAAAATAGAGTAGAGAAGCCATCCTCACGCGTCCACTTCAGACGAAAGCGAAAGGATCAAATGTGGCTTAATAATAAAGACAAATTTTAGGCCACTCTTTTTATGATGAGGCTAAACCTTTCCGATGCGCATGCACACCGTCACAAGAAACCGATACCCCAAAAGTAGCTATAGTCAACATTTTAGTTTTCCAGAAAACTACGTATTCCGATAGACAACTGTATTCTCGATATTTATTTATTAAAGTGTGGTACGAAGGTGTCGACATTTCTGTTCTGATCTGGTGGTAAAAACCTCAATATTTGGAAGAAAAAGTGTTTCTCAATAAAACTCAATCTATTTAATTTAACACCTTTTTATACTGTTAATGTCGTTTTTTCTACATGCGTAGAATTCGGAAAGATTTTCTTTGTAAATTATCTTGTTACACCAAAAAAGTAAGTAAATATAAGTTCTAATGTGTGTGTGTACACAAACATTTTTCTTCCTTCTCTATTGACTAACACTGATACTCGCGGTCATATCACAATGCCTTACCTTCTCCATCTATATTATCTGCATAGAGCCATCTCCCCGGTTGTAACGGGCCTTTACTTCTAATCTGGCTAAAATGGTCCACTGAAAAAGCTGGTGACATCTCCTTTCTGTTTCCTTCCAGGGTTGAGGAATTGTTCTTTCTATGTTGAGGAAGTCTGGAACTCCACATCCGCAAGGCGATTTACGTAAAATAATACTAGGAAGTCATAAAATAAAAGATATTGTGAGAATTGCTCGCGCGACCTCTTGTAGGTGTGTATAAAAGAATTGTAGCTATGTGGGTACCGTATATGGTTATATTTTCTTATTTACTTTCTTCCAATGTCTTTCACGCAGACTCTCTGTTCGCTATTTAGCTTTAAAATAATGTGAACACATACTTAAAGCAACGTACGCTGGTTTTTTAAAGCATAAGGCGGCAAACGAGCAACCGGAGTCTTTTGATGACTACTGATGCCCATTTGCGTGATTATTACGCAGATGCATTGCCCTCCTATCACTCCACAATGGGTCACCGGCTACTCACAAATCACATGGGACGCGACAGTGACGCTGTCACTTTACGCCGGTATTAAGTGAGCGAGAGTAACTTACCCGGTCGTGCCGGCCCATTTCCGTTGCATAGGAGGATGTAGTGTCATGCACCATATTTGGCTCTACCTCTTCCTATGTAGCATGGCACAACCTCCTCCTAAAATGTTGAATGCGTTTCGCAAACGTGACCCACGGAAGTTGGCAGGAAGATATAAATTAGTGAATATATATGATTGTGCTGGACTGCATAGTTCGATATGCTATAGAGAAGGCCACAGTCGATAGAATTTCACGACTTCAAATTCTCCATGTTGCGAGTGTAGGCAGGTAAAAACCTACAACGATGTGTGCCAGTAACTTCGACATATTTTAGATGTCTGGGGGTGTCGGTAGTACTCAAAAGGCTCTGATTCCTCATTTGTTCCCCTACAGTATAAATAAACATCAGGTGTCCTGAATGCTCCTTTGCCTCATATGCAACAAGACTGAAAGTACATCCACCCCACCCCACTCGGAGGAGGTAGATGCAGCGGTAACCATACCAGTAACGATGTACGCCAAAGACCTCCACCCGTCGCATTCGCACGTAATACAAACGGATATAGTAAACGTGAAAACGTGAAAGTACCGCAATACTGTCACTACAACCCACCCCCCATCCCACTTCATGGAAGTGCAGTCGAGTTGCTCGATACCTCTGTTCACCTATAACAGCCTAGTATACGCGCACTGCAAAGATGCACCGGTATTTTGAACAAATTTAGCACGAAAATTTATTTTATCACCGTCATAAAATTGGGTTTCCACTGGGGAAAGCTTTATTTTCTATTTGGTTGCAATGAAGCAATGACATTATCCTGTTCATTAAGCTGTTTGTTAATTATCTTAAATCTAATCCATTAATTATAAATGTGAGAATAACAAACATATTATTCCTGAGGTATCATCATGGTCTACTAAAATGGTTTAGATCAAAGCTGATAAAAGTGAAATATTGTTAATTAATCCTAATTAATAATTAGTTTATGGGTTAAACTTTTTATAACGGGGATTCTATAATTTTTAAAAGGTTCATCTGACGCATACCGCAGCTACACGTACGTAGCATTTCTACGTGATAGATGATCAATACGTGGGAATCGCCTCAGCTAGCCTACTTTGTGTATTTGGTCACTAGCATCCAAATTCTCATTCTGTTCTCTCTGCGAAGTGGCGTGAAAATGTAATGGTCTTGTTACATCTGCAGTAATCTGGTAAATGTAGTCCATATGTTATTCCATTTAATTTGTTATGTTAGGACTTTATATATAAAATTGGCGTTTCTCGTTCTAGCCACACTATACTATACAGCTATTTATTACTCATGAATTTGTGCTTCAATGACCGTCGTTCACTTGTTTTTTTTCTGTTTTTCTTTTCGCGCCACTTACTTTACAAAATGGAAAATTTAAAATGTCGCATTATTTACGAGTACGTGTTCCGCCATTCCACTAGTGATGCGGAAACGACTCGAAGGGTGAATGATGTGTATGGCAGTATTGTTGCGAAAGAAAACACAGTTCATTTTTGGTTCAAACTTTTTCGTCCTGGAAATTTCGATAGAACAAGCCCCGTTAACGGCCTGAGGCCCAAGTTGATAATAAAGAGTTAAAGGCTATTGTGGAAGCGGATCCATCGCAAACCACGTCCGAGCTAGTTGCAGGCTGCGACGTTATTTATAAAACTGTTTTAATTCGCTTGAAGCAAATTGGGATGATTAAAACAACTTGAGAATTGAATGAAGCAAACCGGTAAACGCGCGTCGACTGCTGCGTTACATTACAAAACCGGCACAATAATGAAGGTATTTTAAACCTAATCATTACCTTTGATGAAAAATGTATTCTTCACGATAGTTGGAAGCGCTCAGCGTAACGGTGAGATCTTGGCCAGCCAGCCAAATCCTGCCCCTAGCGAAAATTAACCCCATAAAAGTTACTCGTAAGCGTTTAGAAGACTAGTGCCGGTATTGTTTCAGTTGTCAGCAATTGCAAAACGCCTAAACAACCTAGGCTGGTCAATCGCTCCAGACAACTGCTGCTTCACGACAACGCTAGACCACACACAGCGCAACAGACGGCTACCAAATTAGAATAGCTTCAATTGGAAAGACATCCTCCGTACTCCCCGGACATTGCTCCAACAGATTACCATTTTTGTGACATTAGGATAAATTCTTGTAAGGCAAAAAATTCAACACCAATGAGGCAGTCCAGTCCAAATCGCCTTCAAAAATTTTATTGATTTCCGTCCGTAGGGTAACTCCGTTAAGGGACATATCCCTCCCTAGGTAGTTTCTAAACTACCTATAAGATGGCAAAAAATGCATAGATAACAATATCATTCATATTTTGATTAATGAAACATATTATATTAAACAATATTTGAGATTTCGTTCCTCCCATATAAGACGCCAATTTCATATGTAATTACCTAATATACGTAATGTAACAAATGTGTTTTACTACATATCTCAGAAGTAGTTACGCGGTGGTTTAAAAATATTCTGTATTAAGGCTCAGGTGTACTGGCGAAACTGCGAACGGCGGTTTTTCGCCTCTCAAATAAACCGGACCAGAACTACAACTGCTCGACACTGTGCTGAACATTTGTCTGTCAACCCTGGGTACGCATAAAGATGGTATAACAATTGTAATTATCGCGTCACTTTTACTATACCGCATTGGAAACATTTTTATAGCATAAAGGAGCCCAAACTAGAAAGTTATTGACGCCCATTTACGGGTGTAAATTGTTAATGGGTATTCAGAACCGATACGCGACAATATCGCTTTTAGGGAGGAATCACGTACGAGAGAGGAGCCTCCCTCGCAACGACTACACTACAGCAGCACTATCTTTCCGTTCCGCTGCGGTCCATTGTGTTCGAAAGACTTGTTACAGCTCTGAACTGAGTGGTGTCAGCTCTCTCTATTGCCATAACTGAGCACAACCTCATATTAGCACCCGGAGCTCAAAAACTACGGCTTATCATGCTCGCCACTAGACCAGCAGGCAAAAGCTATTTATCATATAGATGACAGACAAGAAGTAGGTTTGCTAGTAGGTGTGTCGTGCCTTTCATCTGCATCATCGGATGATACATGTAACTCACACAACTCTTCATCACAGCCTGCACTCCCACCGGTGCCACATCACGATAAAGAAGTAACTCCCCGGCCGGTTTGATTCCGCTACTGTGGCACATATATAACATTTGAGTGAAGGGGACGGGTATAAGGTATTGCTGTACGTATGCAATTTACGTCACGTCTCACACACTAGTGTGGATAGTACCCATGGTAGTATTCGCACACTTTTGACTCTGTGTGCGTTTTATGTTTTCATAGTGATATGCGTTATGCCTATAACCTATTAAGACTCAAGGACTTGAAAGTTGTTCTTCATGAAGCATACATGAGCATCACCCGCTTTCTTCCAGAATTATGTGTTATTTGTAGGGGTCTGGTGGTCCATTTTGGGGGATGAGGTGAAGGTGCTCAACGCACATATATTATATCCTCTAAGTGTGTTTACTATACGAGTCGGTACTCGCCTAATGAATTTATGTTTGACTTATAATTAATATAAACCGATGAAGCACCGACGGTAAGTTTTTTTTTAAATTCAGGCGCCCGCCCACAGACACATTTTGTAAAAATGAGGGACACATTATGCCTGTAAAGGTTTTCTTCAACGATGTAAAATTTACCAATTTTATTATGGTAACATGTAACTAACATAATTTACTTCCAATACTCTATATTCACTAATTTAGACTATACATTTTCATATATTTAAGATTATGTTAACTGTTCAAGTCAAGATGTGGTGGGAAACCGAAGAAATATAGGGCAATTTTCAAATTTTAATGCACAAAATATCGGAAGGCTCAAATTTGAAAATTATTTTACTATATTATACTAGAATAAAATTGGTTTCACGGTTACACGGTTTATTTCATTGTTTAAACAGCCTCGCCACCCATAATAATAGTTGCTCTCAAACTTCTGAAAATAATTAAATAAACCGAAATAAAATCAGTAGAAGCATTTTTTGTATATAATAATGTGGCGTTAGTCTGCGTGTTACGCATGAGGTCGCGTGTTCGAATCCCGCCTAGATCGTGGATGTTTATATATGTATTATATAATATCTTAAATATATAAAACTTCTTAAACATACAAGAATATATATAGATTAAGATGTTCAGTATATAGATTAATTGTTACGTGACTTAAATGTTGCAGTATTTATATGTTGTTTTAGTACATCTGCAAGAATGAAATTAATTGTAGGTTAAAGCTAAGAGTCGATTCGCCGGCAACAGCCTAGAACCGACCACTCGGTTTACAATTATGTGATGCGAGTGAAGTTATGTGATGATAGTGTGAAAAAAGATGATTACATATCCTTATTTCTATGTTTTCCTGGTGGTGGTGCAGTACAAAAATCAATCGAATGCACTTCCAGCGACATGCGCAATGAAGCTCTCAAAAAAAGTAAGAGAGCTCTGATTTGACACATTGCTCGTATTTTATTTAGTAGTAAAGAAAACTAACGCCTCGTAATTTCCTGATAAATGTTGGCAATACACAAATAAAATTTAGTAAGACGAAGGTGGCAATAATCTAGATAGCTTACATGAAAAAAAAGTAACTAACTGTTTTTTTGACTGTCGCAACTGTTAGTGACATTTCGATTTCGTACGGTATTTCGCTTTCCTGTATTTCCGACACATTCCTGTATTCCGATGTACACCTACGAGTAGTTTACATGAATGGCGAAAAAGTTAGGCCTAAAATTGAAACTGCACTGAATACAATATTTTATCCGTTTTACATTTTACTTTCATTGAGAACGTATCACAGGATTGATCTGGTCTAATTCTACATATTGCTTGGATACATTTCTTCTGTGCAATAATTTCACTATTGTATTATGTGTTGTTGCCGCATGTACCTTATTTGACCATTGCATATTGCAGAAGGGATTCTGTGCATGCGATATGAGGCGTGATCATGTCTCTGTATCAGTTGTTACTTAAACGTGCTTATGGGCTTGAATCAGTTTATTGGTCTGTACGATAATATCTAATAATATTTACTAAATAAATTACTAGTATAACTCTGTTAATCCATCTTTCTATTATAAAAGGGCAAACTGGCAACCGATTTTGGTCACAGTCGTGTTATGATGATTTGTCCGCTTTAGCCCCATCTACCGGAAACTTACAAACAGAACGAAATACAACGGCATAGCGATGACTCCGCGCTGTCATTGGCACCAGCGCTACTTGCCCAGTTGCGCCGGTCCAATTTGGTTGTATCTAATTCAATAACGGTACGTTTGTACCTTTTACAGACTTTTTTATACTATACTAGCCGTCCGTCCCGGCTTCGCTTCACCAAATATGACAAAAAAATAATAGATTAATAAAAATGTAAAAATTATAAATCTTACTTTAGGCCTCGTAAACACACGTCACGGTGATACCACAGTAAATTAATGACAGCACAAGGTCTGTCTTTAATTTACTGTTCCAATGGTAAAAGTATTTTTCAAATTAGTCTAGTAGTTTCGGAGCCTATTCAATGCAAACAAACAGCAAGTGGTAGTGCCATACTACATTGCAGCGGAATTGGGCTGGCACGACCAGGGAGGTATCTCTCGCTCACACAATACCGCCATAAAGCGACATCATCGGTGCCGCGTTTACTGCGGTTTTTGAGTAAACGGTGGCCCATTGGGAGGGCAACACATCGGCATAGTAAATATGTACATGGGCGTCGGTAGTCGTAAAAGGACTCCGAAGATTCAACTATGTAATATATATTTTAAAATATTAATTATAACATTCACAGAAACATTTTAACAACATTACGAGATGTCAGGACATCTGCATGACGTTCCGTTAGTGTGGGAGATACATTCTAGATTAATAGTTTAAACCTTTCATTTCATGAGTACCTGGTAGGAGTATTCGCTATGTTAAAAATCTATGATCTCGAGTTAGCAAAAATAAAAAAATGCAGTCGGCCATGGACAATTTGGCATTTGTATTAATTACATTTAGTGGACTACAAAACGTACGTCGATTTTGTAATAATGGAATCAGTTTTTATCATTTATTTCTTTGGTATTTTATTTCTTTGGTATTTTTTGTCTTTTTGGTAGTGTGTTCTTAAGAAATTTGATTACCAAATAATAATTAACTGGAAAATAATCATGAAATTTCTGTAAATTTGCAAGGAATCTGGATAGATTTATATTTTCTTGTTTCCCGTCAGAAGAAATCGCCTTATTTTCAAACATAATAACCATACGGGCCTTGTTAGACCTATTTACATAAAAAATCACTCGCACTTTCTTGGCACATGCCGCCCGCCATCTCCTCCTCACACCCAGCACAATCAGTGGTTTGGGTGGCACGGGGTTGATTGGTAGTGTTATAGCACTTTCAGGTGACGTCATCGTCAATTTCACTTTCGACATGCGCAGGTGCATATTGATTTCACACGACAGTGCATGTGCATCGCAGTGATGTATGATAATAACTACACTCAATAATATCGTCTCTCAGTAAAGAAGACTGCAAATTGAATCAAATGAATGTAACATTCAAAATAACATTTTTCTCTAATATTAGGTTTTTTTTACTATCACTTTTCTCTTGTGTTTCGCCCGTGAAGCAATGGAACTTGCACCAGTTCGTTGTTCGTTGCGTTTCTAACTCAACAAACTAAAGACCGACCTTTTGACCGCATCAATCATAGACGTATTTACAATCATATATCCTAAAACAATTCATATTAAAAATAAACTTAGAACATTTTAAATAACTGATAAAAAATAATAATATCGTAGCGTTCCTTTTTTTACATAATTACTTTATAATTAAAAAAACCATTATTAATTATATTAAGTTATATTATATCCATAACATAACATTTTTACTTCATTAATACTTACAAAATAAAATGCATGTATCTAATTTACGAATATAAAACTAAATATTATTACGAGCTTAAGCGCAAAGTCCCCTGTGCAATGCAACACCGGTTCCTGTTGTGTCGCCTACACAGACTGCACTCTTACCGCACGCGCTAACTTCACATTCATAATTTCTTGATTCCGCCGAGCGTTGACGATGTATATCGGTGTACAGATAAATTCTTATGGGTTTTTGATGCACCGTAATTATATTGTAGATGGTGGTGTTTTATGTTTCAATAAAAAAACATATGTAAGCAGAGAATAATAATAGTAATCACTATTCAGGCGAGCATCACTCATTTTGTTAGTTGAATACATTAGATACTCAACCTATGATTAGTGATATAATATTATTAGATACTCAACCTATGATTAGTGATATAATATTATTTTTACATTTGCCGTATGCGATAACAACGATTTACATAAACTATGCTAATGTAGCGACCTTACCCTCGACACATATGCGTGAGGGGGCGCAATGCAGCGACCGTACCCTCGAGACATGTGCGTTCATTGTTTACTATAAATAACATGTGTTAATTGTTTTTAAGATTTTAGATTGACACTGTTGTAAGGCACGCTCATAAATTAGAGTCATGCCTTTTTCTCAAGTCTCTCTCATTGACTTGCGCAAAATATCTTACTCCTTTGAAGTAGTCAGAAGCCACATGGGACTCTTCCTATTAACCGACTCAGGCCATACCGCCATATTGATTTATCTGTCTTCATAAGACAATCATTGCAATATTCAAGAGTCGCTTCACAGCCGCTGTCGAGTAAAGACGTGTAACTTACTAACAACTAATTCGTAACAAGCTGTTGGGAATTAACTTGTAAACTAAAACTCAGATCAATAATATAATATAGTAGCAAAGTTAAACGTATTTTATTTGGATTCAGAAACCTCGATAACAATGTAACACGCAACCAGCACCACACAACAGGTGCTACATTGACAACCACAGCCGATTTAGTACATATGCTATTAGAACTGTCTCGAACTCTGCGCACCAGGGGTGCACGTCTTTTACGCATCGTGGTGAAAAAGCAATATATACATACAGATCCAGCAATTTCCTGAGAGCTTGGTGATACTGCATACGGAAAGCACTGCACGACTTTTAAATTAATCAAGCCCACAAGGCACACGTGTAAAAAAATATCCTGTACGTCCGGGATAGAGTTATCTTTATCTCTCTCGACCAGCGTCCAAATCTGCGGCCTCATGTTGGCTCTCACCGACAATGCTCTCCGCTCCCTTCACAGATCCGTCATATATTATATATTGCTGTTTTTGTTAAAGAATCGGAGGAGGTCGAAGGTGCTTCTACCTGTGGGATGTTATTCCCTGGTGGATCTCATTGAAGAAACGTACCGGACAATGCAACCGACTGCAGCCAAATTAGCGCAGTATTGCCGCAGATGTACTCTCGCGTACGCGCAACTCAAACTAAACTGACTTTTTCAAAGAAATTTGGAGGGGCAAAGTTTCCACGATTTTGGTTTGTGAGCATCCGGTTTTTAAGCACACGGTGGAACATTTGGGTGAGGCGGCTATTTGACTACTTGTTTGCCCCCACACCTTAAAGATGTTGAGTGAATATTTTATAGCAAGAATAATAATAATTATTATATATTAAAGCAAGTTTTGCTGGTGTGTTATTAATTAGTGAAGGTAGAAAAATGTCCAATTGTCCAGTACTAAGGACTTTCCTTCCGCTCGTGACGACTACACGTAGTATCGGAAAGTAAGTCAACAGCATTCATAATTTATTCGTCAGTCGTAAGATATAGTATAGAAGGTAAGCCTTAAGTAATAATTATAAATCAATTCTTTGCAAAGCTTTTGACTGTATACAGCATGCAACATTGATCAGGAAATTACACCACTATAGTATAGGAGGCATCTCAAACTCTAGCCTTCATATTTAAATAATAGAACTCAAAGGGTTGAGTTTAATGAAAAAAGATTTGGGAGAAGAAATATAGAAATGTGGGTCCCACAAAGGTCTATTTTAGGGCCCTACCTTTTCCTAGTTTATATAAATGACCTTACAGTCATCATAAAATATGAACAAAGTGTCGTACTACATTTTGTGATGATACGTCTATGTTTAGACATAAGAGGCATCATACTGATTATGACGAGTTGAATAGTGCTCATAGCAGCGTGGTACATTACTTAGCGTTAATAAATCACTATTGAACAGTAACAAAACTAAATAAAATTAAAATAACCCTGCTAAACGTGAGGCAGGCTCCAATCGATGTGCTACTTAATGGCGTGAATCTAGATATAATAGACTCAACGGTGTTTCTTGGAATAACACTATATGCTAAATTGCAGTGGGATCCGCATATTTGAAAACATACGAATAAGCTTAGTTCAGCAGCATATATTGTTAGAAAAATCAGGCAGTATCCTGATGAAAATACGGCAACATTAGTTTACTTTAGTTACTTCCACAGCATTGTTGTTGTGTTTTTACATTACGACAAACTGTTGTGAACCAGTGATTAGACTAAGCAGAGTGAGTAATTCGTTACGACCTATGCATGTACCATAAAATTATTGATTAATAGCAGTCCACGGAGCCCCATCTTGCTGAAACCACATTCCTCGTCTTGTGGTTAGTTGTAAATTATCCAAGAAGTCAGTTAGCTTGGACAACAAAAAGTTTCTGTAAGCCTCTACCATCATCCTGGAAGGCAAAAAATATGGCCGGCAATCTTGCATCCCATAATAACTTTTCAATAAAATTGGTATCCATGTTAATTTGATTTATTAGCCATTGACAGTAATCGATGCGGCGTTGGAAATCAATAGGTAACAATGCTGGCACTTGATTTATTTTATCAGAATGACGGATATCTTCCTTAAGAACGTATATTTTACCAGCAGACCTGGTACTATCTTCCGGTTTTTCATCGAAATGTCGAAGTATTATATAACGAACTTCTTAGTTATTGTTGCTGCCAGCATCTGTATTGCGGGGCACATAACTGCCGTGATCCCGTAAACGTTGTACCACTCGCATATATACATATACACATTCGGCCATTGGAAGGAACGCGTTCACTATTCCGATGACCAAAATGCTCCTTATAAAAGTGCAAGGCTTCACTACAATTGACCTGAGCCATCCCGTAGGCCAGAACCATATCTGTGTGCTGTATGTCACTGTACATAAACGATGGCATGGTAAAAGTATAAACACAATATGAGTTTAACTTAAAACACGATAATCACACTTCACTTTATTCACACTCGCAGTTACACGTCCAACGGATGCGCTACTTGAATGCAACTAAAAATTTAATTTAAAATACCTAATAACATTCTAAGAAAAAATATCGAAATTCTTTTAAGGCTCGTTCACAGGGGACTACCCAAGTACATTTCATATTCTAATAACGAAAACATTTAAACATCTACGGTGTTAAGCATTATAACTTTTTCTAGGGTTCCGCACGAAGGGTTCCGTCAAGAACAATAAAAACGGCAAAAAATCCTTCCTGTGTGGGGTGTTTCCCTAAAATAATTAGATATATTGTTGTATTTTTTTCGTATCTACTGTTATAGATAGTGCGAGTGACACGGGGTACATTGGCATACCTAAATTACCTACGGCAACAGAAATACATCTATGAAGATTTCAACTCTATGTATCAAGTTCCATGAAATACAGCCTGGTGATGGATGGACAGACGGATATTGGAATTTTAGTAATAGGGTCCTATTTTATCCCATACTAGCGACCCGGCGAACTTTCTTCCGCCTTAATGGCAATAACTAAGCAGATTTCTTTTTTTTTATTGGAAAAAATACAAAAAAAAAAAAATTAAATAACTACATTAATCATTCATTATTATTTCTGTATTTTAGTATATAGGTTGCTCTTCACTTAAGTACCCTGTGATGCACGACATTTTTTGTTTTATTATCAGGCGCAAAAACAAACAACGCAGATGATCTTCCGACCCGTGAACATGCCACGTATAATTGACCATGGGAAAAACATGAATGTTCTAGATTTCAACCACAAACTTTTAAGGATTGGCCTTGTGATTTGTTGATGGTCATGGCAAATGCAAGACGTATCGGAAATTGAAGTCTTTTAAATTCAAACGGCATATCGGTTGGGATCATCGCGATCCTCGGAATGAGAACTTCCTCACCTTTGAATTTTCCTAGCATTATCGTAGCGTAAATTACATTGTTCATCAATTTACTAACCACCAAACGCGTACCGTTGCACAGTTTTGGTTGGTTTATGTTTCGAAGCATGATCACTACGGAGCCAACCTTTAGGCGTAAATTGTGCGGTGGTAAGCCAGGCACGTCCAAAGAGTTTAAAAATTCAATTGGATAGTTGGTGGCTTCATCTTCATTTGTGACGCAGTCAATAGATTTCAATGAATGCATTGTTCCAATGATCTTATTTTGAATTATGTAGTTCAGGTCATCTACATCTTTATTCTTAGCCGCTAAAATTGCTCGCTCACTCAACCATTCATTATTTTTGTAGTTAGAAATAATATTTGGAAATACATTGTTGATAAGTTCGTCTTTTGATGAGACAAAATTACAGAAATTATTTGGAAGTGATATTAATCCGCTCCATTCATCGACAGGTACTTGACTATTACCGATAGTCAGCAATTGCTCCGAGAAATCTTCAACAGATGTATTATTAAGCAATGTAACTCTCATGTTTGTTGTCAGCTGCAGTTTCTTCACATAGCGCCATAGATTTTACGATTTGAGGCAAGCGTTTATTTCATCGGCAGGCGTAGATCTTTGAATTACTGGCAGTATTTGGCGGAAATCGCCAGACAGTAAAATCATTGCTCCTCCAAAACATCTCGAGTCATTGCGTAAATCTTTTAA
>JAFELO010001218.1:91654-113432 GCA_017140195.1 Eumaeus atala | reverse complement strand
CAATTAATCAACCTCGCTGAGCAACTTTGCACTAACTTTAAACAAAATTTGTCAGTTAGAAAAAGAGAAACAATGTGAATTAAATTTCTAAAACAGCTACGGATAAATATAATTGCACATTAAAAAAGGCACAGCTAAGGAACTCGCTTGGAATAACTTACTATACAGGCAGCTAAACACGAGGAACAAGTTTATGAGGAGCCGCATTGCTACTGTGAGGGATAGAACAAGACTGTGCTGGAACTGATTCTGACTTCCTTTTATAGATGTGAATGACCTCAATATCTATCCAGACCCTATCTGTAAACAAGCGTCAACCACCAGATCTGTTCGGGATGGATAATATTTATTCTGTTTGTAATTTATAAACGCATTAGAAATTAGGCAAATCGGTGGTACTATTTTGTAAAGGTCACTCAAAAAGGGGTCTTTATATTCTATGACATGCGACTTGTCTCAACACGTCGTCTCAATCATTTAAGATCTAAAACCGACTTTGGTGCGGCGTTTTACGTTGAATTTATAAGCAGGTACCCAAGTAACAGTACTCCCATATGTTTTATGTTGTGTGTGTAATGGTGGTCAGAATCCGGTGCAGTGGAATATCTCAATGTGTTCTGTTAAATAATTGGTACTAGTAATTTACTTAAACGTAAAATTTAAATTATTCAATGTTAAAATACACTTGCCTGTGATGACAATGAGACAATCAGGTGGTTAGTGATATTTGCAAGACTAATCGTCTTGTAGAAACGTTGCCGACCTTTAAGGAATAGGTATACTCTTTTCTCGAAGACATCTAAGTCGATCGTACCGAGGGCGGTAGCTGGTTCCACAGTACTGTTGTAGGCGGTAAAAAGTGGCGTTTAAACCGCACTGTTGTGGATTTTTGGACATCAAGGTACATCAAGTGGGCGAGGAGCTTAGAGTTCTTTCACGATGTCCGAAGATGGAATTCTGCTGCTGGTAATAAGCCGAACAATTTCCCGGGACATTCCACATAGAAAATACTGTAAAAGACGCACATCTCTTCGTAGGGCTGTCCGGAATCAGCTTGGCCGTCAATGATTCGAGTCGCTCTACATTGTATACGGTCAAATGAAACGAGCTAATATTGTGGGGCTTCCTGCCCACAAGTGGGAGCAGTACTCCACATGTGGCCGGCCTTGTAAAGTTGATGCCAATGGGCCAGATTGAGGTACTGCTTCACCCTATTGAGCACGCCCAGCTTCTTATATTAGTTTTTGTTTCCAAATGATCACGGAATTGTACGAGTAATCGATATGTCGGCACCAAGCATTCCAAATACTAGCTGAGGACGATAGGTAGGAGCTCCGAAAACGAGGAGATACGACGAAGGGTGAGTTTTGAGCGGTAAACGCGCAAACTTGTGTCTTATGGGGGTTACATTTGACTAATCTTGGTCGGCCCCATTCCGAGTGTCCAGGGAAAGAAATGCTTCGCGCATGGCACTCTGCCGGAACATAATATTCGGCATCGAGTTACTACATTGCAGTGTAGTAGGCGGCGGAGTTCACCGATCTAGATGATCAGGGAACTCGACGGAAAAAAGGAGTTCGACGAAAAATGAGAGTCCAGAAGGTCGGCTTTCACTTTTGCGGCATGGGCCAGCGATTTGTCACTCTGGTGCAAAGTAGGGAGGGATAGCTTAGCAAAATTCCCTAAAACAAGCTTAGAGAAGAAGCCGAATGCACGAGTTCCTGAACGAAGGCGAATCTTTCGCCAATTTTGCTTACATGTTCAGACCTTGACTTGGCAATAAATTTTGTGAATGACCTAGGGACAGAATTATACTCCTTCTTTAGTGTTCAGGTATTTTCGTGCTGTATACTCACCGCTGCTGCATACGCATGATAACACTCCAGTTTAAGGTGAAGCGCCCATTTTCAGGAGCGTCCAAACCACGGTTGCGACTTGCCGCCAATCGGTACTGCAGAGAACGGAATGCAAAGTTCTATTCTATGAATCTCTACTTCACCGACAGATTCCGTAATGGCGTCAGGGCTATCCAACGAGAAGCAAGTCCGCCCATATCGGTATACCATATCGGTTAGGTAGGATGCAAAGAATGACCGCATCCCACCCCAATCTGCAGACCTATAGTGCCAGACGCGGTCAATACAAAATCCGGTCGTGGTCCACGTCCAATCCATTATGGGATCTGTATAGGCACGCATAGGCGCAGGGGTGGTCATCGCTATCTACATGAAGCCAAAGGATGGATAGATCCTTCTCTTCAAGGTTGAAGAGGTGACAATAGCAGACATCCTATATCCGATAAGAACAAGATCTCAAGGTGATGGTGGATAGCGACGAGATTTGGGTACAAACCCCTGATGTTGCAACAACAATTTGACTATCAGGGGGAGCCTTTGACTTTTTCTGTCGTTTGCATAGGAGGATGTAGTGTCATGCACCATGCATGGCTCCTTAAACTTCACATATCATTACTAATATTAGGTTCTTACATATGAAATTGGCGCTTTTCGTAGTGGCCACTTTAATAACAAATATCTTCTCTTTGAAATTCTAAACTCAAATTTGTAGCTATTTGGTCATGTATTTGTGCTTCGATGACCGCCATTCATTTTTTTTATTTGCGTCACTCATTTTACAAAACGGAAAACTAAAATTACGCACTTTTTACGAGTTCCGCCGTGGCACTAGTGCTGCGGAAACAAACAAGATGTATATGGCTGTCGTGTTGTAAGAAAAAACACAGTTTGTTTTTGGTTCCAATATTTCCGTTCTGGTACTTTGGACATGAAGAACAAGCTCCGTGAACGGCCTGTGACCCAAGTTGATAATGAAGAGTCGAAGGCTATTGTGGAAACGGATCTATATCACAGCACGTCCGAGTTACCTGCAGGCTGCGTTGTTGCGATGAAATGACAAAACTGTTCTATTTCTCTTGAAGCAAATTGGGAAGATTAAAAAGCTTGAAATTTAGGTACCTTACGAATTAACTGAAGCAAATCTACAAACGCGCGTCTACTGCTGCGTTACATTACTAAGCCGGCACAATAATGCCTTCATTACTGTGTGTTATGAATCATTACCAGTGATGAATAATGGATTCTTTACGATAATCGGGCCGCGCAATGGTTGGACCCAGGCCAGCCAGCCAAATTCTGACACAAGCGAAAATTAACCCCAAAAAGTCACTTGTAAGCATTTGGTGGACTAGTGCCGGTATTTTTCATTACAGATTTCTCAAATCTGGCCAGACTATTACGGCTGATGTCTATTGTCAGCAATTGCAAACCGTGATGGAAAAGCTAGCCGCTAAACGACCTGGGCTGCTCAATAACTCCACGCCACTGCTGCTTCACGAAATCGCTAGACCACACACTGCGTAACATACGGCTACCAAATTAGATATTGGAATCAGAATCGTATTGGATATTGGAATGGAATCAGAAAAGTACTCGATTATGGTTCCAATGTGTAAAAAAAGGTTCACAAAATGGACCTAGATGTCTATGAAATTCATACATACACGATCGCCTAGACCGGGCTGCCTTTAATCGCTCATAAAGCTAACGCAACACAGATATTTGACCTTTGGCCGCGCGATTTTATATCGTTATCATGTGGTGCCCATATTTTCTAATAGTAATGACACCATGGCACGTAAGCAATGACTTAGATGTCATAAGGCATAATGTATGTGTGGCGTTACGTTATTTTACTTGGTCTGTTATGGAGCCTATCTAATGCACAAAATTGTTCTTCTTTATAAAATTAATAAATATTTTTTCCTGCTGGTTGGTTCGCGTTGATGTTTAATTTTGTTTAGTAATACTAGTCTGTCCTTTGTAGTAACTTTTAGATAATTTTACCAGTTGCCACTAACATGCACCCACATTTATATTATTAGTAGAGATAATATAGTTCAATCAATAACATCTAGGATTTATTATTTAAACTGTGTTAAGGTATTATGGAGGGTGGTGTCTCCCTGGGAGGTGTGTTTAATTGCATCACTGCAAGGCTACGGGGAGGGAGGTGGGGCGACTCTTAACAAGGTCTGCTCCAGGTCGTCAAGTAGCTGAAACTACGTGTCCTAAAAACGCCTGGAACGCAGTTCGCGGCGCATTCTGTATAACTCGACGTTTCAAATTAGTAATAGCGTCTTAGTGCCGTATTTGAATTCAGAACTAGATACTCGTACACAGATAAATGTTGCTTCCATACCAAAGGCAGACCTTAAAACTGCACTCCGTTTTGCTGAAGTCGTATATGATTATAAAACCTTGAGGTAAATGGGTATTTAGTGGTAGTTACGTTTGGTTTCAGATTCGTTTATATTTATATCTGGATTGGGACCCAGTTGTACAGTGTAACAGTGGCTGGGAGCAGAAGGAAGCACTCGGTACCATCCCTATCGAAATTTTGATTTTTTATTTCAATGGCCTCACGAGGCATCCTTAGACAGAATCCGTGTCTTTTGCGAGGATTTCATCTTCTCTTATTTATGTTCTGCACGGATAGGCAAAAGAACTTCTCAATGCGCTCATAGTCGGTTTTTTGTGTATGTCTGACTACTTATGTTCGTATTATATCTAAATTGAACAGTGCTTCGAATTTTTTCCCCTTAAAACTTTTACAGTATAAGGAGACAAACGATTAGGTGTCTTTTGATCACCATCATCCTCGTAATTGTTATGCCGATGTGTTTTACACCTTCTCTACTCCCCTCCGATGGGCCACCGGTTACTCACAGTGTAACTTTTCATTTACGGCGGCGTCATGTGAGCGAGTGGTAATTACCCGATAGCTTTTGGCTGGAATTTGGCCGCAACATAGCATGGTATTACCTCCTACTTTTAGTCACAGGGACGTTCCCTTTAATTAACTCACGAAAATATAATTTATTAAAATAAGTAAATTTATGCGACAGGAACGTTCAAAAGAAATACAATTATGCTTCCTTATCGAGTAAAAATCAACATTATCCATGTTGCTAACGCACAATACGCCTTGTAAAAAGAAATGGCAGATAATCCCGGATTACATCCTGTATTGGTATCGGAGTAGCCTTTGGTGAGGTGACCTGGAAATAATCAGGGCACCTCGAGGGCTGGTAGTATGCAACAAGAGCACCTTCTCCTCCTGTTCTTTAGTCCTCTTCTAATAAGAGGTGCAGTAAGAGCGCCTCCTCCTCGTGCTATTTAGTTCTATTCTTAGAAAAGGGGTCATGCCCCTTCGATTCAATTAGCTTCGTCCAACGTGCCAAGATTTACTAAGGTGCTTGAATCACATGGGTCTTGGCGGGCGGCCTCGACAGAGCTTGAACCATAGTGAGAATCTGTTCCGCCCTGTCTACGCCTAGAGTCTAGAGATTGTTCAATTTGGTAACCAGACGTTTTTATTCAGTTTTCTCAATCATGTTGAAGCTATTATGTACACCTTACGGAGCACAACGACAAGAAGGAATATCAGTCGATTTGTATTTAAATGGTCTTTGCAACTTTTTTGCTTATGCCTTACATTGCAATATAGCAATATTTCATTACGTAAATCAACAAGTTTGCAAACTATATTAATTTTATACTACTATAATTATTTACCATTTGTTTGAAATATCCCACAGTGTATAATTTTTGGAATCTCCAAATGAGGCCGCGTAATAGATAGTTCACAGCACGCAACACAGATGTCGCTAGGGTTAGAATAGTAACAACGCCTATATTCATATCTATGCTATTATTATAAAAAGAAAAGATTTGATTCTTTGTTTCGTGTAATCAGTCGTACTGTTAGGGCTGGACAAGTGCCGCCAATCAGTAGTAGGTCCCTCCGAAAAAAAAAAATCTTTGTTTCTTTTTGCTTGTTAGTTTGCATGAAATGGGCTCCGAAAGTACTGGACCGATTTGCAACAAAATGTCTGACCATTAGAATCCTACATTTTCTCTGATGTTTACATTTTCTAATACGTTAGAGGTCGGTACGAAAATTTCAATAATGTAATTTTGTTATGAAAACAGTATCAAAGTGAATCCTTATACTACTCCTGGTCATCTTCGCAGATGATCTGCGAGGGCGACGGGCACCGAGGCGAACCTCATAACCCGGGTGGGATCGCGAGGGGACAACTATCCCTTCTGTAACGGGGCCGCAATGAATTTGCGGGTTTGCCAACGTGGCTTATGGGCTCAGGGAGGACTGTGGTGAGTCGTGATAGTGACCACAATGTCGTGAAGGCGGATTAATAATTTACTATCTGTCTATCGACAAGTTTGTTTTGTAATTTGTTTAACATTTTGACTAATACTCTGTAACTGACTTAAAAATGGAGAAAATAATTAATTCGCCTGTTTCTTACTGACATCATTTAAACATATATTTGTTAATAATAATAATAATAATATTATATATTGAAATAAATAATTATATAATATTTTGAACTAACTTAAAAATTAAAAAAAAAAACTGCTGAACAGCTTATAAAGTTCATTGAAATAATTTAGACATTTATTGCATCAAGATAATGAGTCTAATTTGTGAATACTGAGGCTGTTGTCATTGATTACGCTTAATTCAGATAACAGAATGAAGAATACCGTGCGAACTCTCTGTTTACCTCTTTACCATACACACAAGTTTATTATAAAGAGGTAAAACTTAAGTCAGTTTGATATATAATCGGCAGCGCTTAATGCGAATACTGATGCGAATGATGACGTTCAAACCAATACTAATATCCAGGATGTAGTATAATCCAAATAATATCCAGTATGTTTGTAGTATAATCCAAATAATATCCAGTATGTATGTAGTATAATCCAAATAATATCCAGTATGTAGTATAATCCAAATAATATCCAGTATGTAGTATAATCAAAATAATATCCAGTATGTAGTATAATCCAAATAGTCCACTGTTCCCGATTTCACAATTCGCAAGATTACGGATCTATACGAACGAATATTAAAACTACGAAAGTTTGAATGTTTTCTGCTGTTCTATTGTAGATACTTCGATGTTTGTTATTCAGTCACGCCGAAACTACCGAATGGATTTTAAGGAAACTTGGCGATATTGTAGTGTACGGGTATATGCATATATCAGAATGCATGGTAATAGTCCATAGATTTTGTGTCACTCTTAGTTTTATGTGTGGCCGGTGAAAGCGCAGTGCACAGTTAATAAAATATATACGTTTTAGAATTCGTATCGCCATGAGAGCATTGACCGATCGATTTGACAATATTTTGGGTGTCGACGTTCATAATACAAATTAGTGGAAGTACGGACAGATAAGAGACATATCAAGTTACGTTCCGTTTATCTCATACGTTCAGGACGCCCAGGGTCACATAAATAAGTAGTATGTGAGTCTAGCGGCTCCCAAATGCAAAAGTCGGTTGAAGTTGTAGCGGCCATTATTATAAGATATTACATTATTATTATTATTATGAGATATTACAACTCGTACAGTTCTATTCTGTAACTGAGAAGCGCGAAACACTCAAAAACTTCACGTAACTTCCTAATCATTATTAGTTCGGGTGAAATGATCACAGTGCGAATGTTTATTGGTGTCAATAGTCACAAAAAAGCACGACTGCTCTTTTGCTTCTTTGCTACCATAAACTATAAATTTCTACTATAAAGATGTAGTCACAGGCACTACCTATAGGGGTCAAAACTTAAAACTACCTCATAATACTGTATTTAGCATACGTGGCAACACGTAACTACGTATAGCATCTTTGATGGTGAGAACTCGAAATATTTTATCGTGCCTAGCACCGCTAAAGGAAGAACGCTCCTTCTTTAGTAGGCTTCCTTCCTTCACTTGCTTGCTACGTCAAGAATAAATCAAAGGCTCAACAATAGATATCGTTCTACATATGTGATACCTCTGGTGTACCCCGAGTGTCGCGCCCTCCGTCTACAACGCGCCTAAAATTGTATATATTTCGCTCGTTTGCTTTGACCATCATCCCCGTCTCTACATCTAATACCTTATTCAATTATAATTGAAACCTGGACAGAGGACATTCACTACACCCTTTATTAATCATAGAAATATGTAACATCAAAGGGCGGATTGGGGAAAGCTCAAATGACGTCGTATTGAACAGGGACAAAACTCGTTTGTAATGTCAGCCACGCTTGAGTATTTTGGGGGACTATATTAGGTTTTCATTTGACATAGGTCGAGGATACCCAAACTTTTTAATTTCGTGGCTCATTTTTATTTCACAGTAAAGTTTTGATTTTCTCTCATTATGTATTGTGAGCGCTCGACGGTGGCTGATTTCTCTGCTTCTGTGATGCTGACAGCAAACCCGAAGCTAGTTGTCCCGCAGAAATTGCTTGACATGTTGAATACTTAAATTAACCGCCATAAAATTAGTTAAAGTAATTTTATTTTACAATGTGTAACTAATAGTCGTGTAAACTTATAACATTATCATTATTACCATTTCAGTTGACAGGTATTTGAATCTAGCGTGACATCAGCGTAATAGTCGTGTAGGAGTCTCGCGCACCTTTCACTTCATAATCAGTACTCGTGTTAGTTTTCAATGAATAAACTCCAGTCATAAGTCGGAGTTGACATACGCAGCTTTCTTAAATTAGTTTTCAATTCGGTAGGTACTAGATGTGCATATTCCTGAGTTTAATTTTCAAAAGAGCCCCTGCGGCGCTTCTCTCTACTTTGGGAATCCATGAAAGTGGAGGGGTTGTCACGACAAATGCATGGTAGTGTTATCATTGACGTTGATTACGGAGGGGAGCAATTTCCATATATTAAACTCGTCTAGTTAAAATCTGCTTTTGTTCAGTTCATCGAGGCAAATACGTAAGGCACTAAGTTTTTTCTAATTATAAAGGGACACAGACGCCCATAGACTGCTCGCAAACACAAAGGAAGGTATATTTTAATCTAAGAACCTACTCGGCCAGCCAAAGACGGTTATACTACCATATACACATTACAGATTCTTCATCTGGATGGAGAGCTACCGATCTCTTTAACTCTTTCCTTCTCGTACGGATACCCACCAAAAAGGGACCGCTACGGTGGTCCATAGAAGGTGAGGAGGACAGAAGAGCATTACTTCTGCATGATAATTATGTAGCTGTCCATGGGTGTCGGTAGTCATCAAAGGCCCCGATCCCTCGTGTATAGGGGGGCTATATATATATGACTATTATTCGTTAAGACAACAGGTTCTCTTCAATTTCGATCGTTTCAGTTCCCTAAAAGTGGCGGAATATTCCCAGCTTGTTTTAAGGTAAACGGTAAAGGAAAACATCGTGAGGAAGCCCAGATTCGCGTTTTCGAATTCGACCTAATCTAGGATTGAGCCTGTTTTCCCTGTGGGTTGCAGATGTCAGACGGCAGTTGCTCTGTGTAAGAACTAACGCCTTCGTCACATCCCCTACACCGCACGATACGTGTAGCCAACCCTGATATCGTCTTGGAACGGGATAAGGCCAGGACGACGAAGAGATGTGAATCTTTATAGATTCTCACGTCTTGTGTTGTGCTTATTTACTTGCACTTTTCCCGGGGGTTCAACTGCTGGTCCAAGACGGAGAATTTTATTGAACCGCATAAAACCATACGGCCATATTAGTAATCAGTGGCGAGGGGCCCAGTTATACCCTAGAAACGGTAATACCTGGACACCTCAGCAGAGTCACGCCATGTACCTGCATTTACCTCAATTCGGTTGACGCACTTGTCTAGGACATGATCAGTATTAGTAATTGAGGGTTTCAATTCGAAAATCGAGACTGGTGACAATGTTTTGGTTTATTCATCGTCAGTGCTTTCCTAGCGTAAGGGATCAACGAGCACTCTAAGCCGGTTGGTGTTACCGCGCTTATTGACGGCCACATGGCAAATTTCCTAACTCCAATGGGCCATCAGAGTCCTATAAGCCACATGAAACTAAAAAAAAATCACCATGCGGTACCTCCCTCCATCATTTATCTCCCTCCTTCATGTAATAAGACAGCAGGCCGATTGAGGCTGATTATATTAGAGATAAATTATGCGATACTTCAACTCAATTATGCGAAGGATAGATTTGAATCAATGATGTATTACCAATAGTTACACGTCGATGCGAGTGCTGCCCTTTCGCCAGCCCATGACCATGGATGTACAATGAATGTATTTGTATATTAAAAGTGTTTCAAAGATTTGTTAATATTGCTTAGCAGTATATGATATGGTAAGCCTAAATTTTACTTGCTTCTAATGGGATATAGAGAATTATCCGAATGGGAGGCATTTGTCTGTTATACAAAAGCTATAAGGGGACTACTGAGGAAAACTTCACCCGGGTGTACTTCAAAAATAAATGATAAATATCATTTATTTTTCAAGTACACCAAGGTGAAGTTTCTATCACCGCTCTTGTATATGATGTTGTGGGGGTTGTCCGTCCCTCTCCACTTTTATGATGAGAGACGTCGCTTGCGGTGAAAACTCTTATATGTGTGTTACTCATGTTCTTTTTATAATTTTATTATGATTTTGTTTTATTTTTTATAGTAGTTTATAAACACCAGCTCCTATGGGTAGTACCGACCTTATTGCAATAGAACTCTCACTCTCATTATTGCTCACTGCTCTGTGAGCGATACCTCTCTAGTTGTCCTTTTTTGTGTCCCGATGCGACTGTAACGCATACATCGCACTATTTATTTTACAACATTCTTATTTATGAGTGTATCTCCTGTTCGTCCTAGCCTAACCGACAATCCACATCAGAAGATATTGGGTCAGCTACCTGAAATGAGGGATTTGACGAGGGAGTCTGTTTCGACGTGGGAGACGGAACCTGATCGAAGATTACATCCAATTCAAATAACGAATCCTGATCACCTCACAACGTTTTAATTCACCGTTAGGGCACTGAGAAAATGTATCATAGCCTCATTTACGCATAGCGGAGTTCGAGCCTGTACCATCGAAATGGAAATTCGAAACTCTAACACTAGACCATGGAGGCACATTCTTATTTCTATACATGTGTCATTTTATTTATGCTTTCAAATTCTGTACTGTCTGCTGATTTATGCTATTTTTCTTAAGCATAATAAAAATATTATTCTATTGAGCAATCCCACTCACATATTGAAAATTATATTCGCTTTAGTTATTTGATGTGCAGTGTCAAAACAATTTGCATCGATTTTTTCGAAGGGAACACGTCACCCCAACAAATACATACTCCTTCTAACGAAATGGAAGCCAATCATTTTAAGTTGTGCAATCTGACCTTCGCAGGCTCTGGCTGTTAATTAAAAAAAACTGTGATGTTATGTTTGTGTTTGTCACGTGCCCGCTTCTCCACTGCGCCTGCCTCGTGTCGTTTACGAGTGTTTAATTATAACTTGTTCAATCTAGGGTTAAGTTAAAATATAACAACACACACATCTTCACACCAACTACCTTCACACCAACTACCTTCACACCAACTACCTTCACACCAACTACCTTCACGCATAGTGATCCAGGTATCTTATGCCACGTTTTTTACATTTCTGTCCCTTTATGTGTAACATAATTACTACATATTCAATCACGTATGGGTCTGGAGCTGGATGACCTGGTACATGCACTTAGCTCATATGATACCGCCGTAAAATTATAGCTATGCTATCACGTATCGTGCAGTTTCTGAGTTTCCGGTGGCCTTTTAGAGGGAACGTATCACACATACATGATACATTTGGGTAAAAATGATGCGGATGGTTTCACACGCACTCTGACTATACGTTTGCCTCCTCATACTTCAGACAATCTGTACAATTCAGCAGGCTACGTTCATCGAATTTCACTACCAGATTTTAAGATCCTATGATTCATAATTTTTCCACCTTAAAAACGACGTAAACATAATCATTTTCATATAAAAACTATGAAGCTACTTGTAAAGTATTTCCATACAATTTCCAATAATGTTCGTCTCGAGTGGGTATTGTATAATATTCTGAAAGCTGCTTATTGGTTGCTAGGATACCGATCCCGTAATATCCGATCCGATAAATATTATGGCAGAGATATGCAGCGATACAAATTGTTTTCTTGATGAAAACACATTATATGAATTAAGTTTTAATAATATTTTCTCAAAGCATCTGCTCTGCTCTGTCACCGATTTCAAGTTTATAGGAAAAATGAACAGTCCATAGCCTTTTGACTATAACGCCCATTAATATCGGCATAGAGATAACATATACAAAGTCCCTAATAGGCCATCAAACTCTTTTAGTGAATTATGCAAAATTAACAAAATATCCGACGCTGCCACCAAGGAACGCGTAGAGGTATCAGGCGCACATCCCTACCTAGACCTATAGAATACTTCCAAATCAACTACAGTCATAAAAATTTACGAGAAGCAAATTTGACATAATTGCAAAGAGAAAAAAGTGCTAAAATTAGTCATTTGTAAGTTTTAAGTCTGTTGTGAGTATAATAATATATAAGCGTATATTTGTAAAGCAATGAAAACACGCGTAGTTTTGATTCAATTTATTTATGTTGCCCAAGGGTTGGAGGCCTTGGCTTTATGCTTCAAGGTATCACGCGTTTTAGGAGACCTTTTTTGTAAAATCGGAGACTTTTAGTGACTACCGACGCCCATGAACCTAAGCTTCCTTTTTTCTTTTGAATTTGATGGCTTTAAATTTATTGGGCACTATTAACACAATTTTTGGAAGAGGTAGTGACATGCTGCATAGGAGGAGGTAGTACCATTGGGGCGGGGGATGGTAGGAGGGTAACGCATCTGCCTAACAACCATACACGGGCTTCGGTAGTCATCAAAAGGCTCCGATTTCTCGTTTGCCCCTTTATGCTATATAAAAAAACACACACACGCGACGGCGGTGGTAGGTAAGAAAGCGCAGTTCAATTCGCTGGAAAGCAGCAATTATGTTTTCGAAACAATGAGCGTAATGTATAGGTCCTATGGTTCCGTAAAGACCTGGACTTCTTCACTTACGCAAAGTTTTAAATATTACACACACGTGAATACAGGCTGTCAGCATACCGTACTCGTTGTAGCAGTTGGTGGAGGCGGCAAGAAGCATTCAGACGCAAGGACTCAAGTAAAATACAAATGAAAAAGTAAAACGAGACATTTATTTATTATCACAATGATATTTGTTAGTTTCATATCACAATATCTGCTATTCTGATACATGTATAATAATATAAAAAATATTTTCTGCAATTCATTAAAATATATTTCGATACTTCAATGCATAATGCCGAAGCTTTTTGTGAAAATATATATCAGCGGCTAACTGATTCGCTAGCTGTGCATCAAGGACACGCTTACTTTAAGCTTTCTCGTTCGAGTGGTACTAAATGTTGTTGAAAAGCTCACCCCTTATCAACTATGATTATCATAATTACTAAAATATGTTTTTTTCCTATATTTTAGGCTAATACAAAAGATCATATTTAAAACCTTGGCCAAGAATTCTTAAACTATAATGAAAACAGACCTAAAATCTATTTTTTCCAAAAGCTTTTTTTCACTGTTCCCTCGCTATATCGTCGTCCCTCGAGTAGAAATGGAAATTGATCATGTTGTAAGTTTCCAACGGCAGTAGCTGTTAGTAACAACAACAACGTATTTTCAATGTATGTCACCTTAAAGAGGACTTTACTTGCAAATGGATCGCTTCTATTAAAGGCAAAGTGCTTGCTTAAAGTTTCTTATTAAACATAGATATATGACTGACTAGAGAGTCAGAAATATTTAACAATTACTTGCTATATAAACAATGTTGGGCTTGTAAAGGGCAAGTTTTTAATTTAATTGATTGTTTTAGTGTAGAAACTATGCCTGATCCTAACTTTGTAGTGATAGTCTGGAAGTCACAGACAGTCATAGAAACAATCGTCGGAACTTTACAAGAACAAAGAGACTAGGCAAAAGGTTTATGTGTTATGTTGGCAGCAATAGTTTTTGAACTGACTTAGAAATCAAGACATAATATGCACAGGAATCGGGTGTTAACTCGGTTCACTTAACGAAATGTTCGCTACAACAACATGAAGATTGTAATAGTTCAAAATTAAATAAATCATTTATGAATAAGGTATTATCATTATTAGGTCACTAGACATGTATGTTGTGTATATATTAAAATGTCTATGGGCAGCTGTAGTCACTATCTACGTGCTTGTTTGCTCTTTATTTCATTACAAAAATCTGGAACAGGTCAACATTTGATGCCGTATCTAGTATTCATTTAGCAAAGTATATTGAAATCTACGCTAAGGCACTGAGTATTAGATCTGTAACAGCTGACAATTTAAGATTAAATTACGCATAAAGGATTTGGAACTCCACTATTTCTCATCTAGCAACATTGGTTTACAAAAATACAAGACATAAGATTTTATACTGAACTGTCATTCAAAGGCATCCGTCATTGTACATAAACATATTTTATTGCAATGCCAACCCTACGCGCATGTGTAAGTTGTTTTTCCAATGTGCAGAATTTAACATTTGTACATCTTTTATGTGGACGGTTTTGAGACGCTCAACGTATATCTCGATATTTTTCAAAATCATTGTGTAGCAAATGGAATAACGGTGTTAAGTCTAGTATAATTACTCCATCTGCGACGTCGTGTATACGTTTACGAAGGGAGCCCCCTCTCCTTCTTGCAGCCAGTTGTCCGGCGAGTAGTTGTTGTCCTCTCTCTCCACGACATGGAAGGTGTACGCATGGCGGCTCTTGTCAGACTTGTTGTGTGCGCTCTTATGGACGACATTGCCGTGTATGAGGACACAGGTACCTGAGAGTATTCATAATGCATTATACATCACTGTAAATACCTGCTAAAATTACTTATTAATCGAATGGCATATGCACATGCATATGCTATATATATAGGGAGTAAAGACGGCTGTACTTTCGCTTTTTCTTATCAGCTTTTCGTCGGTTCTAGCGCTCAGGATACATGCACGAAGACTTTCTTGTGGTTGCCCAGCAGCAGACCCTAAGGTCTAAGGTCCCGGTTTTCCGGAGTCATGAGGTTGGTGGTATTTCATATTCACGCCTGTGTGAGCACGTTAATCATTTGTTCCTGCACTCTCCGGTCGTCCCGGTAAATAATTACCCCTCCAAAATAGAGGAACGAGGGAAATAAGAGTCCATTGACGTCAATGGGCTATTCAAATGGTTTGTGCACTATAATATGCCCTGCACAGTTGGCTAGTCACAGGCTCAGAAATTCAGTCGAAACTATGTGTTTGAAAAAGAACCTCATTGGCCAATGAGGTGTAGGTGTAGTACACGACCGCGCAGGCCTAACCCGGTAGTGAGACCGCAGTCACCTCGTGGAATATACACAGGAAAAGCTGTTCACGAAAGTGGTCATGCAATTTCGGAATTGTTAATTATATCGTTACCAGTATGAATACTTTACAAGGTAGTAGGAAATAATTTCTTTGTTGTGCTTTTCACCAGCCTTTTGAATATAACAATAGCGGTTGGAACAACTTGAACATTGATCGCGGGCTTGCTATCATAAAGCCTCTTCATCCCCCGAGCCAGAAGGTAACTTATGTTTTTGGATTATATTATGTTTAGTTTTTACCAAGCATTGTTGTTTATACATATCAACACGTTTATAAAAGTCCACTAGGATTTTAGCATTAGAACATTAGTAGGTATAACCTTCCATAAAATCCCCATTACTTCATTTTGTAGATGTTTAGCACGATTTTAAATGTGTACTGACTGTAGAAGCGGCTACTATCGTAATTTTTTTTTAAAGTCAGAGCTAATGAGTTTTTTGTTTCTTCTTTTTGTATTCAATTAGAGACAATCATGATCTATATTCGTGCAATTGTCATCATCAGCCGGACGACGTTCACTGCTGAAGATTAGCCTCAAGAGCGCCATAGATCATCATTCAAAATACGGAAATTCTCTTATTTTTAAATAAGCAAGTTTATAAAATCCTCGGCTCCTAGACTAGTGTCTAATAGCGTGTGGCATGCAAACACACGGCTTCAGTAGTACCAATTATAAATAAGTCAAGTACTACTGCAGAGCAGCCATGCTAACTTGATATTGGTTTAGTCTAGCTTTTGTACATGAGAACATTGTTTTCATTTAAAACCAATAGTTAGAGTCCCAAGTACACGTCCATCAATATTGTTTCGGTACAACAATATTAACTTACTTTGTCGAAGCGATCTGGCCTTATGACTTCCACCAACCGCGAATGAATACTTCATCACTTCACATGGTGACATTGGTTTGTGAAATAGAAATACTTCCGCAGTCGCTACAGCTTGATTTTGTAGCAATGCATCAAATGCTCTTAGGAAATAGAATGCAATAAATATTACCTTTATTAACCGGTATCGGTGTGAAACTCGACTGAGGATACACTGGCGCTGACCTGTCGTATATCAACCCTTCCTTGGATTCCTTATCCGAATTACGCAAGAGCCGCCTGTGTACTCCCGACTTGTGAGAACCTCTGGACATCCACAAACATCCGTTCTGAATGGTGGCGTCCTCGAGAGCTATCCAGAAGCCGACAGGTGGAACCGGATCTGTGTATAGGTATGTGGCGTCTTGGTGGGGCACAACTGAAAAATGTAATAAAATACATTAAAATACTTTACCGAAAACATCTTCCCACCTCATTACCCAACAGTCATTAAGAATGTTAATCGTAACCTCTGCAACTACGCACCACAAAGATTGGCCGTCTTGACATTCATTTCCAGCAGCAACTGTAGGGACTGATAATGATGATGATTTAAAAATATTTTGGAAATGCGATCTCTAATTATAATTATACATAAGGAGGCAATAACTACATCGTTTTGAATGGATTTTAGTTCTGTTATAGCTTGTGATGGCAATGGACTAACCCATCCTTTTGGTGAACATTGAGATAGCTCAACAATGATAACAGAACATGTTTCAAAGAAATACAATATTATTGTTGTTAAATAAATAATTTAAAGATAGACCGAGTAGAGATAGAAAGAAGTAGAAGGTAGTAAAATGGTAAAATTAATTCAGGGAACACAAAATGTTAAGCACAATAGCTAAATGGGTGTACACAAAACATTTTCATCATTGCGAATGTTCTCGGAACCATAAATCGTTTTTAATATCTAAACGGTTATTTAGTCTGATGAATGCCCTTAAATTGTGGCGTTGATATGGTAAGGTTTTTTTTATTTGGGTGTGAAATCGTTTCATCACGTGAGTAAATAACAAAACAGATCGGAATGAATTCGTGTAGTAAATAAGAGTGTACAACCAATAGGAAGAACGCTTAAGGAAGCTGCAATCACCGCCACTTTAAAACTAGCAAATATTCGAAGTTTGTCTTAAGCTCGTTTATGGTTTGCGCGTGAACATCTTACTTGGACTACAGAGAAATGCGCGTGTTCGTAGGAGATGTTTGAGCATTGGAGACGGTTGCGGCAGAAGCTATCCTCGACGAAAAATACTCAAAGTTACACCTAGAGTGTTCTATTTCAGTCATCGGGAGAAAGAAACGTATGTACATCGACAAGGTTCGTCAACCATAGATACCATGGTTCATTTAAAGGGAGGACAGGAGGACAACGGATCTCCATTTCTTCTATGTGAACTGGCTTAGTCCCCCAATAATAGAAAAAAAAAACCAGTTGGAGAGGTTTGATGGCAAGAAGCTAGGAAATAACAGTTATAGACGCTTACGTGGATTCATGGCATGTGATATATACGACAAATGCGAAGAGGTTAGCACATGTTCAATCAACTGGCTGGCACGTAGTCCGAATAATAACCTCATAGAGCATGTTTGGGAGAGTTTAGAAGCTGTACACGCGGGAAATCTTTTACCCAGTAGTAGCAAGAAGAACAGCAATTTGGCAAGAATGAAACAGACCGTTAAATAAACTAAATGTCTGCAGAAATTTATTATAATGCTTAACAGTACCTAAATAAGATATATATTACCTTCCCCGCCTAGCCCTGGGTTCTTATATATGTACATGCTCTGCACGACGGCGGGCTGCTTGAAACCCAGCTCACTGCACACCGCCTTGATGCGGTCGCTGTACGTGTAGCAGCGGAACAGCGGGTGGAGCAGGTGCAGCGCGTGACCCACCTGGAATACGGCTAAATCTACACCAACTTGAAAACTACCTACGGGACATAATCTAGATCACATTACGCACGGGTAGATCTACATAAATCTATTAAAGACATGTATTATGTCTAAGTTATTGTAAAAGTATCCCATTGATTCTACAGCAATGGGCCACTTAAAACTCACAAATCGCGTTACTACTGCTGTCGCTTCAGCCCGGTCATATGTGAGCAATTTCGCCTCAATTCGGCTTCAATTCGCTGGTCGCTTATCGCTCTCGATTAAACTGCAACATTACAATCGTCTTTAAAACCTGACGAGCAAATACGGAACAAATTCATAAAAATAGAGTATGCAAAATATCAGGACAAAAATACCTCTGAGTTCCACACGCGACGTGCTACATCGAATGAAATTACGAAATTCCCGACAGTATTTCCCGAGCAGTACAGTTAGAATGTACTAGGTGTAAAACATAATATTGGTACATTTAAAACTTTCGTCTGTTTATATTCATTTGTAACTACACTAACTGTGTAAACGTTTTCATCCTTGTTATATTACCTACTAGCCTCTTACCTTCCTTCATTGGTTTTTTTAGCGATAAAAAATATTTTTAAATTTTTATACATTTTTATGCAAAAAAATAGTTTTTCATGAAGGAATAACATAATATTATGTATGTACCAATTGTACATTAGCGTTTATAATATAAGTATCATAGCTATTCTAGATAAATAGATTAACGTAAATTATTTCTTTTTTTCAATAGAACTTTGTTCTATTTATAAAGATCACGCAGTTTTCGTTTCCAAGTTTAGACCAATCAAAGGCTGTAATTATTAGTATAAATAAAATATTAAATACCTATTTCTCTTCCTATTATTATATTTATTTAATTTAAAGATCCTCTTGATACCGAGCTAATTAATGTTGCGTTCGTATTTCTCGGCACGAGATCGGCACGAGTGAGATACAAAAAATGACAATTATAAAATAGGATAACTCTGCTCATAAAGGTTATCGTACGAATGTCTTTCTATCGGTATACATAAGCGGTAGCATTGCTCCTATCAAAATTGACATTACCTTATTCAGGGACACTGCGACATCAACTTGTAGCTTGCCATCGGGTGCCACAGCGTCCGCTTCGAAGAAATATCGGATTTTGTCATTACTCTCCATGAAGTATTTGTCTTTGAGCTGCTGTAAAATATAAGCAAGAAGTACAAAATATTATCGTCAGCATTTCGCGATGCAACTGAGCTGATGAAAGATACAGTTCATGAATTTCTATGAGTTCTTTATTAGGACATTATCTATATGCATAGTTTGTGCCGGTTTCATGAGTTACTATGAAAATGTCAAGTAGCTAGTCAATACTTAGCGTTATAGATTTTTAATTGTATCAATATTTGCCATATGGCACAGCAACGCCACGTATATTTATTATTGATTTACCACGAGTATGAATCGGTATTCAAAAATAACTTTGGAATATTATTTAATAAATTCGTTTTAGTACTGCATTAATTGTGTCAATCTTTTTTTGGAAGCTACTCGTACTTCTACAGGCGCGTTAGGGTTTACGATGCCAGCGCACACTGTCACGAAAAACCCGCACACTGAAGATAATCAACATTTCAGTTTTTTCTCGTAACATCTAAGAAATGTAACTTCTAACGAGTGTACATAAGTACACACACTCTTATTATTTCATTATTGAAACTGAAATGTTACGATTCGCATATTTACAACATGTTTTCACTTGAAGTGTCAACATGTTTTCACTTGAAGTGTCAACATGTTTTCACTTGAAGTGTCAACATGTTTTCACTTGAAGTGTCAACATGTTTTCACTTGAAGTGTCAACGGCTGCATTCTGCTTGAAAGGTGCTCGCGTTGTTGACAATCGTTTCGTTTTTTTAATTTATAATTTTCTTCGTATGATTGGAGGCCGCTCGATCTCTCCCACCTGGCAATGGTGTGAGGGATCGAGCGGCCTCCACGTAATTCGTAATTCAATTGACACTTAGCTTCATTTATGTAATAGACATACCGTTGTTAGTTTTATATCCGTGAAGCCGGCCCTCAGATTATTTAACTATATGTAAGCCAACTTTTTAGTTATCATCACAAAAACGAGTATAACAACGCAAAAATACATAATTTACTTTTAACAAAAATATTAAACATATTTCAAAAATAAAACTGTTCTGAACTGGACATTCAATTTATCAAATGTTTTGAAAGAAGTCTTTCATTCATATGTGTCATGCATTCTATGAACGATGTATTGCATCGAATGTTTACACATTCGTCAAGTGGCAGAAGTAGACAAGACAACACTCGGGTTAATTATATCGTGTTGAGTATATTGATATATTAAATGTCCAATTTTGTTTAGTGCGGTGTTCATATATCGTTCACTGCATTTGCATTGAGTAAATCAAAGTTTGCATAAAAAAAATTATAAAATTATAATTATTTGAGTATTAATTAAGCAACAGGCAAGAGACAAGCTCATGTCTCTATCCGTGTGTGCTATAACCCATAGGGAGGAAGACCATATGCAGTGACCGAGAGGTATTGTACACATACTTGTTTTGAATTCTCAATTGTCGAAAAAATAGTCCTGTCCTCGATTTCCGAAGCCTGCTTCGTGAGCTCCAGCCCCGCTGCGCGCAGTTCGTCACATTCTGCCGGCCTCAGAAAGTCTTCCAGTACTACGTACCCGTCTCTATCTAACTGTAAAAGACAAAATTAAATCAACATCGTATGCTCTGTACATATGTTTCTGCAAGAGGTAGCGCCATGCTGCATTGCAGCGGAATTGGGTCGGCGCGACCGGGGAGGTACCTGATATCTTCAGTGTCGCGTTTCGTGTGGAATGTGAGCAGCCGGGATCCATTGAGGGGGGGAGGAGGGCAACGCATCGTAATTATGTGGATGTTCATGGGCGTCGGTAGTCGTAAAAAAGCTCCGATTTCTCGTACGCCCCCCTATTCTATAAAAAATATATTCTGTAAATAATATATAATATTTGACGCTTACAGAAAAAGGTTTGAGTAAGCGATAAGGTTCACACCTCCAGTTACCTAAGCTGCAACACCAAGTGTCGGACGTGCAGATTGACCATATTAAGTACGAGGATAA
This sequence comes from Eumaeus atala, assembly GCA_017140195.1. Lineage (NCBI taxonomy): Eukaryota > Metazoa > Arthropoda > Insecta > Lepidoptera > Lycaenidae > Eumaeus > Eumaeus atala. The sequence goes on along the minus strand of JAFELO010001218.1, from coordinate 92,136 downwards.
GGTTTATGCGGTCTCCTAGTTACCTAAATTAGGAAATAAAAATATATCGATCACACTAATTTAAAAATGTTAGAAAAGTCACATATAGTTTTATAAATAAATAAATAAAATTCTATTTCTGACTTTACACCCATAAATTACAATTACAACAATTTAAAATATATCAAATCAGGTTCATAATAAAATAAATTAAAACACAATTAACTTAATTTATTAGTATTTAAATGCTATTCATAAATAACAATATTAATTTCATAAAAAAACAAGCCATCTGCTGTGCATCGGTTTAATTAAGACAAGCAAATATTAATTACTCAAAGAGTAATAATATTTTTCCTACTACTCTTTGCTGACGAAAGAGTCCAAGTACAGGTTTATCCGCCACTATAAGACACGTCGGACGACGGTCTAGGTGAGACTGAGCTCGATACGGGGACAGGCCCCCCTCCTTTCGCGGGGATAGGAAGGATGCATCCCGATAG
>JAFELO010001218.1:76996-91509 GCA_017140195.1 Eumaeus atala | reverse complement strand
GAAAGAGAGGTATCGCCCCGGTCGTGCCGGCCCAATTCCGCTGCGCTGCAATGCGGCATACCACTACCTCTTACTATTCACAAGATGTTTTCCATAGGTCTCTTAAGTCGATTCCCTTATTGGTAAGGAGATCCGCTTAAATTAAAGCCGAAAATTTAATTACAAATGATTATTATTAAAATACGCCACATATACATAGGCACCTAAACATACAACGTACCTGGAGAGTAATACCGTTTGGCGTCACTTCCGCGAGCGGGAGAGTGATGTTAGCTAGTGGGCTCGAGTGCCAGCCCCTCCCCCGCCGCCCGCCGCCAGCTGCCCCCACGCGGCGCATATTTCCGACTTCACAATTATTTTTACCAAAACCAATGCGTTGGGCGTTTCATGTATAGAGTTATTCTTAGTCAAGGATTCGATATAGTCATGGTTTATAGACTCCCATATTCATTTTAAACTAATATATGTTTTTGTCATAGTGGTTACGTAAATGTGTTGCCCTCATTCAATCTGCCTGACAGTCTTGGCGTTCCTTAATACTCCATCAGTGGAGAAGCCACTGAGGATCAAAGAGTTCTGCACTGAACTCAGAGCCTACATCATGATATTCATCCGGACATGTGGCTTCTTTGTCCCAAACTCCTCCTAAACCACTCTTTATGCTTGACTGTATACTAAGTTTTACGTTGTATTCGATTCCTCGATGACGATGGAAAACAAATGCATCCGGTAATTGGTGCTTTTGTATGCTTTTTGTGGTATTTCAATCAAAGTAAAAATATAGTGTACATTTATATTTGGACTAAGCCATACTTGCTAAATTTCGTGAAGTCGGTCCACCGGACGAGCACGGTAAGAATCGAGAGTGTATAATAAAGTGAAAATTGGAAGCTCACGATCAATAGAAGTCGGTAAAATTAGAGTTTAAACTATTTATGCGTGTTGTGCGCACTGAAAGATTTCCTTATTATGATAATATATTATTCTCTTTGTCCGAGAATATTTTGACGGTAAATATAAACGTACGGATTACTCGTTAATAATATAATAATAAGCGTAAACATTTCGCCACTTCTGCCAACATGTTATCACAAATAATTCAAATTAGTATCATACAGCCACCGCGCTGACTCTTCGCCATCATCACGCTTTACTTTTTCTGATGTGATCACGTCTTGTAATTTGGAATACACCAAAAAGTATGACGTCATAGTATCTTACCGAATGAGCGGACTTCAACAAATCGTCCATCGAGCAACTTGTTCACAGATCAATTGGATAACCGTCATCTCGTAGAATTGCATCCTCCTCCGTCGTAAACCGACTTACAGAGAACCATTTTTTTATTTGATCCCTATAAATGGTACGTCTTGTTGGTCCCCCCTGGACAAACAAGAAATCAAACCATTTGGTGACTAACGGCGCCCATTACCACCCGCGTATATGGATGCGTGTCAAGTAAGCGAGACTACTCGCTTACTTACTACTGCCACAAGAGACACCAGTCTCCCCGGTCGTGGCCTGCCCAAGTCGGCTGCAGTTCTGCCTGACGCTTCTTACTAAAATAACAAACATATATACAAATTTTTGAATTCATACTATTTACATGATAGTAGGGTTTTTATAATCGTCATTCTTTCTTATTGCTGAAGTAATGCATAGTCTAATAAGCGCTTGTTTTTCTATGTATATAAATTAAATTAATTATTTTTGAACTATGATGTTAAAAAATAACAACACTTTATTATATTTTTACTTTTTCCTCTCTTATATTTTTTTTGTAATAAAAGTTCTTACTCATTAACAAACTAATTGACGTTAAAGGTCATTTATTTGACCTCAACGACCGTTAGCAAAAAATATTTGTTGCGATGCTCTGGAAGAGGCGTATTATTATTACATAGTTATTATCGTGTATATTAGTTACACATGATCGTGCCGCCAAAGAGATACCCCTTCAGATATGAAATCCCTACAAGCGTGGGACGGCTGATACAAATTCAAATATATCCTTTAAATCTGCTTACGATTTACAATCCAATGAACATAAAAATATAATAAATATTCCATATTAATCTGGATGTTCTGCAAAATGTGAGCTGAGCGGACAATCGTGTGTATTATAACGCTCTGCCTATTTGACGCATATTATTTTTGTCGGACATGTATTTTACCCAGCCATTCCATTTATTCTGCCAGTGTTGTCTCGATAGGACCTACGGCTGCAATCACTGAGATCCCTGATGATATCATCGTAGAGAGTCTGAGGGAAAACTTAAGACTGTCTTGGAACCCGCAATTGAGAAGAAATAGGAAGACAGTACAGGAATGTTATGATTTATACAAGCCAAAATATAGATGGTTTATTTTGGTAAATTTGTATAGTCTTTTTGCAATATTTTATTACATTAACACTACTGTGACAGCACGCGGAGTGAGTACCCGTCTGTCCTGACCACTCGGATCATGACAATGACAAGCCCTTTACATGTTAGTGTTTGATAGTAGAACGGATTCTGCTATAGTATGTGCTTGCTCCGCTGCACATTGCCAGGCTCAGGTTATAGAAGTGTTAGTGGAAGATCTACACATAATACAGAGTGCTGTCGTAGTTAAAAGTCCACTGAGAAGATACTATTATCGTAATCGTATAATAAATTACTTACACGATATTTTGAAGTCACTTAATTAATTTACTTGCTACTGCATTATGCTAAAATAGGAGTTTTAAAAAAAAAGTTCTATTTTCAATTAGTAAGAGTGCTATAGCTGCATTGTTGCCCTCTCCAATGGAAACTGAGAGATAGGGAGCCCAGCCAGTCCATTTTGACTGCGCCCAATCAGGGGTGATACTTAACTTTTTATTGATATTACTTTGCAATTATGTCCTCTCATTGCAAAGTTAAACATTTCAACTTAAGAAAAAACTTATTCTATAATGTCGCGTCACCGACAGACGTGACCCGGCTGTCTTGTCCGAATTGTAAATTCAGTGCCACTATTCGAATGGAGTTAGGCTTTTATTTTTGTAAAACACAATTATGTAAAGTGACGTTGCATTTCTATTGAATAAGCGCATTAAGTAATTGAAATGTGTAACGATAATCGATATGTTTACAATACATTTGAAAACAAAACGACCATGTCCTAAAACGTAACCCTAAAAAGTGTGCTAAGTTATATAACTTTTGGCAATACAAATTGTTGCCTTAACGTTGTAAATCCGATATTTTTACCGTTTTTTAGAGTTCCGTAGTTTTTCTACATGTAAAACATCTTCGTCTGTCTTCGTATCATAATGGCTTCGAATATACTGCACAGCATCTTTGTATGGTGTAGTAGTATGGTAGTATACTCATAAATGTACAACTATTATCTTATTATTATTATTATTATTATTATTATTATTATTATTATATTAAGTCCTATATGTGTCCCATTGTTGGGTAGAAGCCTTCCCCTATTTTTTCCACTTTTCTTTGTCCAGAGCGTCATAGCGCAAACCGCCACAATAAGTGGAGAAATAGAATTTTTCTCTTATTTAATTAAGCGGACTATTAAACGGAATGACTAAAAGAATGTACTGTAAGTACACGACGTGCCGGGAACGCCACAATGCTTTGGTGTCATTTTTAGAACGCCTAAAGAGTAACTGGAATGGTGATAGTACTTTTGTATTATGTAATCTTGTTCATAAAGCATTTATTTATTTATTTCAATTCAATAATTCTCTGTACCAACATGTACATAGAATAACGAATTATGTTAACTTCAAAATCATATACAGTTTTTATTCGGAGGTATTAACAATGTTATGTTCCAAGTAAGTAGAACATGACTTTATGAAGTGAGTGATGTCTCATGTCAATTATTTGGACAGTTTTCTTTTCATTCCTATGTTTGTTTCATGACCCTTATAATTGCTTATGATTATTGTATATCGATGACATGAAGCTGTCTTGAAACTGGTGTGAAGATGTGTATGTATTTTATTCATTAAAGTCACATAGTAAAAAGGTACTTCTTAAGTTGTTATAAAAACACAATACTTTAGAAAAATGCAATATTTTATATGACAATATACGCATACAAAGTAGTGAACCCGTGGTAGGTCATTCTTATAAAAAGCCAAACAAAAATTTTGAAGATGTTTCCCTCTCATTTCCCAAAATCCTTCACTCGCAGTGCAGCAGAGTGCAACAGCAGACTCTCACTTCACAACTGATAACTCAGCGATCGCGCCGGCCTAAATCAATTGCAGCGCGGTATGACCACTTAAAAGTGTATAAGAAAATATGGTTCATTAATTAGTTGGGGAAATTAAAAAAGATGAAATTGTTTATAAGATCATAATAGCATTAGGAAATCCCTTTTTGAATACGAAATAACATACGTTAATATGTAATAATAAGAGAGGCACTAGTACTGAAAACTGTGGGGGTACGAAAGGGAACAGGAAGGGGGTTGCTTTTTTAGAGTTTTGTAGTCTAAAAAGAAAATTTACAAACTATTGGTACTAGAATGTTGTAATGTGACATGACTCGTCTTCATTTATCTGTACTGTGTGTCTTAAATCACCTCTTGTATTGTCTCACCTCACCTCTTGCCAAATTGGTACCGCTATTATTAGGTTTCCTTGAGATAGACGGAAGGACAAAACAAGGTCATACAATAGTGGCTCAGTCTTTGCGTTTTATTATATAGAACCCTAAAAAAACATGCTATTGAAGGTTTCTAACGCGGCTTTAGCCAAATAAATTACGTAGTTAATACCAACGTAAACATTTTAATAATGAATCGAAGAGCTCAGAGCAGCTTAGAGAAGACTTGTAAACATCTTGCGATGGATTATTTATTTTCCATGAAAATATTTTTCCATGAAAATATTTTCCCAGTTTGTTATTAACACTAATGAACACAACAGAATCAAAGATTGTTTTAAGAAGAATCAAAACGAATTCTTAAAGCTTAAATCTTAAACCTATAAAGATATCCGAATAAGCTGCACCTGATAAGCAATACATGATTTTGGTGATTAATGACGCGTACTAACGTCTGAATATAGGAATTGGTTACGTTGCTCTGTTCCATCCCATCCTCTTTTCGGCTACGGAGTGTCACACAACAATACAGAAGGTATGCAGATGAGATCATTGACAGAAACTTAGCCAAAGCATTCTTAAAAATGATAATATAAAAGTATTTAATTGACGTCCTTATGTGGCGACTGCCTCGTGGTCACTGGTCCATGAGGCAAGTGGCAATAGTGTCCGACTTTTGATCGAGAGATCCCGGACTTAGTTGTGGTCTGGCCAGAAAAGTTTAAATGAAGAGAATTTGCAGAATCACACCCCAATGCCCCAGGGATAATGTTAAGGCCTTGCTTCTGCGCCTGGTTACTCTCCACCCGTTCCCGTGCTGCGTCCTATTGGAACAGGCTATTGAGGGTATAGAGGTTCACATGGGTTTACTTTTGTATGCCCCAGAATATATCCAGATTGTTTCTGTAGAGATGGTTATCGTAGCCGAAATTCGGCTAGGAGGGCTTTATTATTAAGTGACTACTTAAAAAAAATGTACTTTTTAGGAACAAGTACGTGAAGAAAGGTTAAAAACGATAACCTAAAACTTTGAATCCTCTGTCCGTCTGTATGTTGTTTCCTGAATCATGATTAACCTGGATAGTCGAAATTTTCACAGATAAATATAATAACAAAAAATAAAATAAAAAGTAAATTCGTTGTTTATGGTATGTGTTACGAAACCCTTCATGCGTGAAACGAACTCGAGGCTCTACATTGATATAAACATCACTCGCCCTCACTAATTAAATTCTGGTGCCGTCTCATGTTAAAAATAATTACATCGACCAATAGTTAACATGAATAGCTAGCATACACGCGAGTTGCATCTGGGAGCCTGATGAAGTTTATCAAGCAATTAAGAATGAAATGAGGTTAAACATTATCCCTATGGCCAGCAGTGCATCATTTGATGAGATTATTTCGTGCTACAGGATGAAGAGACCTATATTATACGGTCCGACTTGTCGTGGCCATCGTAGGCTGATCGAATCGGTTATATGTTTATCTATAAACAATGTACAAAAAATAAATTATAAACTTGTATCTCTAATCGAAAGTATTAAATAATATCTTAATATATTTTATAATTATCCTTCTTAAATAGAACAGAAGAATTAAAATAGTAGTAATAAGTCAAAATTCGGCCTGAACTCAGGCCGAATTTTGACAACGGCGTACAGGTCTATAGATAGCAGACGACCAGCGACATAATTATTACTCTCTATTTCCTCACTGTCTATTCCAACAGTTCAATGCGACTAAAGAAAAGATAGGCGCAGGACAGCTCCAGGGACAGTTATAACATTTCCTTACTTTGGAATGTTTTTAGAAATTGAATAATCCGAATAACAATAGCTGAACACACTCAGTGCACAAACGAGGAATCTTAAAGATATATCGTACCACATATCGAATCACATATCCTATAAAGAGATCTTTTTTAAAAGGACATGCACGCACCGGATGCTTCCTATCACCCGATGGAGGGTTAATGGAAAAACAAACCTTGGACACGGGTAGCACAAATTTTTATTATTTGCATACAACGTAGTTTTCTTGTAATTGAGAAAAAAACAGAAGAAATGACTCTCGCTATCCGAACATTAAACAGTTGAAAGAATAATATATTAATATACTTATGTATACGGTCCGATTTGGATTGACACGTTCGAGTGACACCAGGGTACTATAAATATCACTTTCAAGTCTTTTCTATCTAAAACCGCAGACAAGATCAATTTGAGCAAAGTAATGAATTTGAGTAATATCTGCATGAGGAAACTCAAACCTGGAGGAAACATTTAGATTGTGTTTTAACATTTCCATTACTGTCGGCTTGTTATAACAATTTCATTGGATCGGTCTCTGTTGAGGTTTAAAAACGAGGTGCATAATGTCAACAGTAATAGTATTATAAAGATATTTTTTATATTTATTCTGCAACGAATAAATTATAAAACTGCCGCACCGACTAAGATTCATTCAGCTAAAGTGCCAATAGCAGCTAAAACTGCCGCACCGAATAAGATTCATTCAGCTAAAGTGCCAATAGCAGCTAGGATTTATGAATCCAGGGTAATGGTGTATGTTGTATCGGAACACCCCTTGATAAATCTTGTGGAAGAAGTACTGTGAAGTGATAATACTAGGCCCAATGTAGCGAATGCAATTGACGATTGCATTCGCTTAAATTGGGTACTGACAAATGGAATGAGCAGGAGCTGTATGGACTGTACTATCTGATAAGCTATCATATAACATCCATAGTGAACGCACACATAGATCAAAGTTTATCGCAGTGTGGACAAACGGACAACATAAATATATCAATCGAAAGTGCTCTCTAAAACAGGGGTCATAAATACTAAAGTTGAGAAAACATTACTTTCCCAGTATCTAATTTCAAATAAAGTGATGTTAAGTAACAATGATAGAGCAATAACGCTGAGTTGCTCATAAATGTTTTCCAGTGTAAATTTGATATGAGACTTGTCATTTTAAATTCCACTGGCTTCTTTTTTGAAGTATCGTGCTTTACGTCGTGTTGGCCCATTAATGGAGAGGTGAAAAGGAAGGCAACGAATCGGCATAATTATGCTGATGTACATGGACGTCAGTAGTCGTTAAAAGGCTCCGATTCCTCGTTTGTCCCCCTATACTGTAGATCTATGCTGGAAATATTTTCGCGCTATTATTCCTTTATGATTTGGTAGTATATAACAAACCAGATTGCCAGATTTATTTTTATTTGTGAGCTACAAGCGACAAAACACAGGACTTCGTGTGGGTTACCGATTCGACACGAGAACGCCCGCCTGCTCCGCTCATAAAAAAAAATACTTGAATGCAAAAAAGTCTTGGGTCTCCATCTGATCTGGGACCGATTTTCTCTTTTTATTCCATAAAATAAAAATGTACTTAAAGGGACACAATTTTTGTTACCAGAAGATGAGCTCATTACAGTAAAACTACTTTTACGGATTGTAATCGCGGTTTATTTAATTATTTAACTAGTCCGACGTTTCAGTTTCGGTTCTTTAGTTTCGGTTCTTTACAGCAACCATGGTCACAGGTGAACTGTTTCAGAAGCTTTACAGCAGCCACGGTCACGGGTGGACTGACAGCAAAGTTTTGTTTGTTAAAATGTTGCGCAACTGTAAAATATTCTAATGCGTAAACAAATTTTTTTCTGTACCCTCTTTGCGTACCGCTACTGTAGTTGTATCCCTGGTCATTTTTAACTGATAAGTTCATCTTTACCTTATCAGTTAAAAATTACCAGTGTGTCTCTTATAGGCTGTCAGGCCTAAGACATCTCTTAAAATACGGGACATGGTTCTAAGTGATATCGTAATTTCCCAAGATAAAATCTTTTGCTTTCAGACAGGATTTTCTCGAATTCCAATACTCAGACGTGACCACTTTTTTCGTGGGCATACCACGTGGTCGCTCAGATCTTTCTCTGCCACTAACAGAGGAAGTCTCATTGTACCTTTTAATAACCCGGTACACAAACATTTGACTAATACCAAGTGTATGGAGAGTTTTAAAAAATTGCATTTGTCTTCATACCTCCTTTGTGTGTAATCCAACCAGGGCGATTCTGTTCTCTTTATCACCCCACTCCATTTTAATATCACAAAATATTGTACAATATATTTGCGCCGAAATGAGTGAACACTATGAACAATCGTATAAAAATGACCTATTCCAGATTCAAATGAAATATTCTTTTATTTTTAATTGTGACAGTATTTATGGCCAGACTAAGTATATTCTTAACGTCATTTGTACGTTCTGGCAGATGCAATTCTCGAAAGTGACCCGTCACACGAATGAATACAATACCTCCCGATATCACTAGTAGACGGATATTTTCATCAGTACGATTGTGGTAATTGGTTTAATTAAAATTCGTCGAATGTGGAAATTGGTAAGTACCGGGGAAAACCAAGGCAGACCATTATTAGATCGCGCACTGTCCGAAGGTGTCAGGAGCCTTCGCAACAGACCTGTTTGAATGAGGAGAATAATGATGTGGTGGAAGCAAGGAAGATATGAAAGGATCGTGACATACTTCACATCGATCGCCCTGCCTTAAGGGATAGCCTTAAGGGACGTGGCGGTGTGTTGTTGATATTGTCATTTAATTCTCTCCTCTACATTTTTTTACTGGAGTTAGCCTACGGGCAATCCGTTGACTAATCACACCACAATAGCCCTGTGATAAGTGCCATATGGACTTCTGTTACGGGTACTAGACAGTAACGAAAATATATTTCATATATTTATAAGACTTAAAAAAAAAAATACAATAATAAAAATATTACAGAAATACATATAATACATAAATGACCTGGGCGGAAAACGAACCCGCGACCTCAGGCGCTAAATCCTCCAGTTGGTTGTCAGATTAAGATGTCCAGAAATGCGTTTATTCAAATTTTATCGAATATGGTAACCGGCCGGATTTTATGCGGATGTAGCCGCTGCCTTGGACCGGCTTAACGTGAATAAAATGGAGTCGAAATACTATTCATTTCTCGACGCATTATTCTCATTAATTAATATTTCTCAACATGACAAGCCGACTAAATTTATATAAAATAAAATCTATTCGCTTCTATTTCTATTTTACATTTATACATAAAACATATTATGTAGCAGTTGTTAACTTCATTTATGTATTTTAAAAAAATTATGTACTAACTTTTTAAGTGAAGTATCCGGATATGTACATTGATGATTAAAAAGAAAAATTAGAGGGAACTGTAAGTCTTTATTCCGTATATTTTGTAATTATTATTCATATGTAAGATTGTTTGTTTCTATAATAAATAAATAAATGTTAAAAATATTAATCTATCTCATTTATAAGTTTGTATAGTTAGGTTAGGTTAGAATTAGGTTAGGTTAGTTAGAAGTATTATTTAATGGAATGTTCATATGTTGTATCACGTTGCCGCTCACGTCGCACGCATGTTCAGTAAACACGGCAATAAGCCGGCAAATGTTCAATTAGATGGCTTAACAATAATGATGTCGTTCTAGCCGAATATCGGCCACATCAGTCTAATAGAGATATATCGAGAAGAGCCGCGTACGCTGGACATATTAATATTATAGTGCACAAGTATTTGCGCAGACACAAATACACTCCCTATTCCTTCATTATGCTATTCCGGTGGGATGGATATCAGACACGAACGGAGAGACATCAGGCGCAGGACCGACTGGTTAACGCGCTTTCCGAGGCACGGGTGTGTAACACCGCCATCATCCTAACTCCGGGCAGTTATAAGAATTCGAAAAATCCAAACAGCACTTTTTGTATGACCCGAACCAGGACCTCACGTCTGTGGCTCAACTTCCTTACCACTGGATGACGAGGCAAGTTTAACTTCAATATATATTAAGTACATGATGACACACACACACACACATAGATGTCGTGTCAGCAGGACGCTTGCACCCAAGCCGTGAGCCGGGCAAGTCACCGGTCGGCACAAAACCTTCGTATCAATCGCCAGTAAGCACATATTTTAACAAAGCTCTGACTATAGTGTTCCGTGGTCCCACACAGAAGCGTATTAGTTCGTATACTACCACACTGAAAAGTTAAAAATAAACTAAATTAAATATTTAATTTAGCAATATAATTCATACATATTTTTTCTTTTTATATCCAGATGTTATTCCATTGGTTGGCAAAAGCCTCGGTACTATACTCTCCATGGGTAATGCGCGTGACAGTCCGTATTGTAGATTTTTAGAAAGTTGATCACATACAGGTAGAGAGCTTTTGGAGACTTTGTTTTGTAATACGTGTCGATGTCAATTTCTAGTAAAAACGTCACTTTAGTTTAACCCGAAAAAAATAAAACTAGCACAGATTTTACACATGTAAAAGCACGGGGCATGTCTTCTTTGATCTGCGGGGCACAGCAACTTAAGTTGTACACATATAACGTAGTGTCACAGGTGAATTGATTTGGCCCGAAGGAAGTAAGTACATCTCAGACACCAAATACCAGCGTTGATGCTATGATATCGTGTTTCGTACAGCTAGTGTAGTCTGGTTATATTAATTGCCCCCCCCCCCTCAGGGGGGTAAGGTAAGAAATCATCAATATTATACAGTATAAAGTTTTCGCGTAGGTTTGCGTTCCCATACTATAGTTACTCGTTTACGCCTTTTAATTCAATCTCGTGTGATGAACAAACATTGCTCGTAACTAAAGGCTAAACTTTGAAACTACAGGAGAGGCTTCAATAAAATGTCGCACAGCTGCCAACTAGTTGTACTTCAAAATATGGGCTTTATTTTATTTCGATTAATGATGACAATGAAATGGTCATGATTTTTTTTTCGCCACACCAGAGTAGGTCCCGGTCGGTATCGGGGCCCAGGGTGAGTTTGGTAATAAAAAGAACTTAAATGTACATATTATAAAAATCAACTGTAAAATGTGTCTATTTGTTTACGAGCATTCCGATAGTGGATATATAAATATAAAAAACAGCAATATACAATCAGTGTATTGAAAACGATGTTCTACAATGGGCGAGTGAACGCTTCGCTAGATATCGAGTGCTTACAGATCACAAAAATAACAAGGTTTGTATGTAAAGCATATTAATTTCTTGGCCCTAAGGCATATTTGCCAGTTCAGTTTGTAGTTAACCGAAACTTTAATAGAAACCTGTGCGACTGGTTCTGCGGTAAGTCTCTGCATCTCTGCACTTATGAGCTATCAGTCAGTTTTTATCAAAGTTCCAGTAAGCGTAATAAGAACTAAACTGCAAAATAAACTACAAATATTCCTTAATAACACATATCAAATTTAAAGAGAAGCAATAAAATACACATAAATATGTGGTAGTGAAGTACGGTAATCGTCTGCTTGACTCTTGATTTCTAAAAAGTGATTCTTAAAATCAATTCACTTTACACCTAGGAACACGTGATGAATAACAAGCGGTCCTTGGAACTGCAGCACAGGAACTGAACCATTTATAGCGAGTGATTCCAAAAGTTAAACGACATCAGCACTAGTGTTACGCCCTCCTGTCCTTCCCTCCGATGGGTTGCCGTAATCCTACAAACGCTACAAGTGCGTTGTCATTTTGTGGCCCTATCACGTTCTGTGGACAGGTACATAGTGATGATAAAGAATAAAGTTGTGTAAAAGACATTTCCACCACTAAAATATCACATAAGTAAGTACTTACGACGTGATTTCGAGCAATAAGAATTTACAAACATTATAATTATTTTCTAATTTGTTCATAAGCCCAATGACAGATAGAGAAAATGTAAATTCGAGAATTCCAATTTTATTAAATCGCATCTGATTTCCAATTGACATGAAAATATATTGCTAGCTATATATCGCGTGCAGGGAAATTTCAGATAAATAAACATTCGCTCTGTATATTTAAACTCTTAAATATTGTTACCTACTAGCACGAAAATACCCCAGAAGTCATCTGGTTGAGCTCTACATGAACTGAAATATGACCAATGACGACTCGCTGAAACTTGTAAACACAAGTGATCCAAACGAATAGAGAAAATATCCACATTTCATTACATAAAATTTTGGTAATTTGGTATCATTACTTTAATCGTGAAAGGAACTAAGAAGTATAGAACATATATGAAATCATGCTTTTGAGATTTAACGTCTGCTTCTGGATGTCAAATCCACTTATTGCTACGAAAAATTATTTTAAAAAAGCAAAAGTCTTGTCTCTTTACATGGCCCAATTTAATACTATACGAAATAGTTGTTGGGCTTACCTGACTGCGTATTGTGTCCCGCATTTTCGATGAATGTGTACAGTCTCCAGCTAAGTCTAACACACGACTGATTTCAACTGAACGCTCAAGAACGCACGATCAAGTTCAACTATATTGTATTTTTAGTCCATCACGCATACAATACGCATTCAGTGACTAATAATTTATTGCTAGTGGACAGTGAGCGAGCAATGTATAATAAGCACCGTTGTAAATTCGGTTAAAAAGCGTCATGCGCCCGCGCATTATGGTCAATGACGCAGCACAGGACGGGGGCGCATTTGACACATCTGTACGCAATTGATTCAAGAGTTTCTATATAACATCAACTCTACACACATTAGTATAAAGCTCAAAATATCATGTTGTGCCATTTTACAAATATGGATCTGAGTAATCGCCGAGATGTTTTGTGATTTCATTTTACGGACAATTTAGAGATTCCGAAGAGTGTACTATGTTTTACATCTTTAGTGTTTCTTATTTGTACTTTTCTCAATGATGTACGTTTGATAATTGCATTTATCGATTTGGGCCACTAAATGATACAATATGAAATGTTCTACATTGAAGCAAAGCAGGGAAATATTCTTAAAAGTAGACAATTTTAAAATGTTGTCTTTCTTTTTAATAATTTAGTGAAATCCGTTAATGAGCTAGCGTGTCGTCTAAATTGTGTTGCAGGGGTTTGATTGCATCCTTTGCTCTGCGGTTGTACCTTTAGTGGAACAGTTCCGATCTCAGCATCAGAACACCTCGCCAATCGTTCAAAACCTATTTCTACATCTGAGCTTATACGTATATTGTGTTCAATAAAATAAAACAACTTAAATAAGTTTAATTAATGTATGCCTACTAAACAGTGTGGCTCTAAATGATTTGGCCCATAAGGCAAAAGTCGCGCAGGAGGGTAGAACTTTGTCACATAACAAAAACAGCGGTAGAATATTGGATGTGTATGGCCAAAGGCGAGAAGAGGTCCCCACCATGGTTCGAGCCTTATTTATCGTGGCGCTGGGGCTCAGTAGCTTGGGGGGAATCCAGATACCTTTTTTTTTTTACCGAGGAGGGAGATGCGATTTCCGCCCATCTAATAAGAAGAGGGGGGCTTAAGAGCAGGAAGAGGAAGTGCTCTTGCTACCTCTCCTATGAGAAGAGGGGATCAAAGAGCAACAAGTGGAAGCGCTTTTGCGCAGGGGCTTTAAGAGTCGAGGATGTGAACCTCACCCCATTGTACTGTCCCAACTGTTGGTGGGGTTGTCCTGTGGTGCGGGGCAACCCTGATATTGAGCAGGCGTCGGTCCCTTAGGAGGCTGACTAGCCGTCGAGGTGCCTTGATAATTTGTTGTTCCGGGGCACCTCAACAAGGCGGCACTGAAGGCACTCGCGGTGGTTTTTGCAGGTATTCGGCACTATAATGTGCCGCGAGCCCCACACACCACTGGACGCCACCCAGGGCCAGTGAAGTTGCGTAAACGCATTTCGCAGCGTAAGCAAAAAGAAAGGCGGGAAGGATGGAAAAAAATGACGGTAGGCGAGATACTCATGGGGGCCACGTAGCAATGTATAAGAAAATGACGGTAGGCGAGATACTCATGGGGGCCACGTAGCAATGTATAAGAAAA
>JAFELO010001218.1:45598-71098 GCA_017140195.1 Eumaeus atala | reverse complement strand
AATGAGTGTAATATATAAAATTATTGGAATATATAAAGTAGAATGAGTGTAATATATAAAATTATTGGAATATATAAAGTAGAATGAGTGTAATATATAAAATTTATGTTGGGGCACGGCGGACTGTAACGTACAAGATAAAAAGCCACCTGGTGGTCAGTAGGTATCACAGTAATTGCATTAATATGCCTGTTAATAAAAGAAATTTATTTATTGAAAATGTACATAGGTTAGTAATAAATGTGGAAGTATGTAGGCGCCGGGGCAGACCAAGACTGACACACCATGATCAGATTCACCGGGTACTGTCTGGCCCGGGTACCCGATCTTCTTCGCAACCAGCGTGTGTGTATTTAGATATTAAGGAATGTGGAGAAGGCAAGGCAGGTATGTAAGGATCGTGATGTATGACATTCCGTTATCTCTCCCTACCCCATTCGAGAGCCGGCGTGAAGATGTGTGGTTGTTGTTGATAATTGTACGAGTTTCTTCTAAAAAAAGCGGAAAAGAGCGAAACAGACAAGCAGCAAATAAATTATCCCATAATGCTTAAGGTTTCTAATTGATTGTGCTCAAAGCTAACTTTTGTTTGTAGTTTACAGTACGTAGTACAATTTTCCTTTTGCTAGTTCCAAAAGTATTCCAAAAGTATTGTTACAATGAAAAAACGTGCATAGAACCCTCATAACCGTTTGAAATACGTAACCAATGACACCCCACACAACTAAGCGCTCTCGAACATTTTTCTTCATCCAACAGTCAACGCATAGACTCCGTAGCACTCCTACATTTAATAATTTTATTGACAGAACAGAAGACTGACAGACAGATGGACAGATCGACTGATGGACGGCTAGAAGGAATGACAAACATACTGACGGATAAAATTGTAAGGGTTCTGTTTTTTCTATTTGGCTCCTTAAAAAATATATGAAGTCCTTACATATGAAATTGGCGTTTTGTACAGGAGGAACAAAAAGTCGAATATTTCTTAACATAATAAATGTAATTAATCAAAGTATGAACCGTTGTTTTGTATGCACTTTTGCCATCTCATAAGCAGTTCATTGTCATAAGTCATTCATCCCTTTACGAAAACCAGTCGGACGGGAATCAATAAAATCCTTGAAGGCGATTCGGACAGTTTCCCTTGCAAAAAGTTATCCAAATTTCGAAAAAATGGCGGTGGTCTATTGTAGCAACGTCCGGGGAGCACGGAGGTCGTCTTAGACTTTTCAACTGAAGCTCATATAATTCGGTAGCCGTCTGTTGCGCAGTGTGTGGTCTGGCGTTCTCGTGAAGTACCAGTGGCATGGAGCGATTGACCAGCCTAGGTTGTTTAGCCGCTAGCTTCTCCATTATGGTTTGCAATTACAGACAATAGACATCAACCGTAATAGGCTGGCCAGATTTGAGAAATCTGTAATGAACAATGCCGGCACTAGTCCACCATATGCCTACAAGTAATTTTTTTTGTGGTTAATTTTCGCTTGGGGATTTGGCTCGTCGGCCAGGATCCAAGAGGAGCGTTTCCGATTATCGAAAAGAATCAATTTTCCATCACAGGTACATTACAAACATTCGTTTGGTAATGTAACGCAGCAGTCGACGCGCGTTTGCCGGTTTGCTTCAGTCAATTCGTGAGGTACCCACCTTCCAAACCTTTTAATCTTCCCAATTTGCTTCAAGTGAATTAAAACAATTTTATCTCTGACAAATCTGTCTGCCGCTAACTCGGACGTAGTTTGCTATGGGCCCGCTTCCACAATAGCCGTCAACTCTTTATTATCAACTTGGGTCTCAAGCAGTCCACGGGGCCTGTTCCGCAGGTCTAAATTTCCAGAACAAAAACGAAACGTGTTTTCTTTTGTAACACGACCGCCATACACATTATTTACCCTTCGAGTCGTTTCCGCAGCACGTACCACGGCGGAAATAATGCGATATTTTAAGTTTACCATTTTGTAAAGTGAGTGACGAAAACGGAAAAAAACGGAAGGAAAGAAAACAAATGGATGGCGGTCGCGGAAGCACAAACACATGAGCACAAATAGCTGCACAAATTTGAATTTGGGTTTTCTTACCAGAGAAATTCGTGATTAAAACGGCCAGTACGAAAAATGACAATTTCATATTTAAGGACCTAATATGTGTTATTCAAAGGGCCGAGTATTGTTCGTGAAATATGTATTTTTTATGAAGAATTAAGAAAAGAAGAAGTCAAGAAAACAGTCTATGTTAGGCCTGTCTTATCTATCTATCATTAAACAAAAATGTCATTTTTAAGTAATTTTGGGGGAAACGATCAATCGGTCACCGAAAGGCAGGTGGTTCCTGATACTCACAAATAGCTGCAACTGCCAGACGTTTCGCAATTGCATTGCTGGCGTTTCTGATTATGTAAACAAACACATACTTTAACATTTATAATACTAGAATGAAAGTAAGTATAGTACGGAATAGTATAAATTTGTTAGCAAATGTGTGTCTTGGGTCAGTTTTCTTAAATAATAATAAAATTAAATACGTAAAAAACATGTTCAAAGAATGTTAAAGGGAAAAAAATATGATATTTATTTAAGACGAAGAAAGAGCAAGTACAACAATTAGAGACAACAAAGGAGACTTTTAGTTTATTTGTAACGTGCAAATTCCCTTTAGCTACCATCCAAAAGGAAAACATAATTCAATATTAATAGCCAGTTCCGCGTAGATAACAAAGAATCGCGACTGCCATTACGATTCTGAGAACATGAGAGCCACTGAAGCGTAAAGATGCAATGCGGGTTGTTTCATATTTAGATGCGGGCAACGTGCATACTAGAACAGGACGAAGAGTGATGCAGCGAGCAAGCCGGCTCCCAGCCTCCATTCCTTCAAGATAACTAATATCACACCCTGTATTGATTCATAGATAAGTTTTGCATAAGCCCCAGAACTGACCGAGATTTAACATCGACGTCAGCAATTGGATATTTTTCTTCTCGAATGACCTATTCGCACTATTTGCATACCAGCGAGCATGTAATGTAATGTAGGTTACGCTAAAGGTGCAAGTTTGAATTTCACCCAGGTCATAAAAAGAAAATCGAAATTGAATAAAACTCAACATTTTGGATTTTACAAATCTACTTTTGGCAACATTACTCTACCTCCTGTTCAATCCTGGCCTGAGTAGAACAGGGGAAATCAATTTAGTGTGACCGATTAGTTAGAAAGAACCGGCCGGTGTAAATAGGTCGCGCACAAGGAGGGTTCTGAACCAACGGAAGGTACAAGCATTTTATCTTTTTAAAGGTCTGTCCGTTTGTCTCCAAGAAACATATTGTTAATTAATTAATCATTAACTACAAGAACTGTAACGGTAACTTTAACCAAACGTGGCTAAAGTATTATTATTATTATAAAGATAGTGTAGAGAATGATCGATGGGTAACGAGAAAGGGTTGTCAAAATACCACGTAGTAATTAGTATGTAGCATTCCTAGTAATTCCTAGTTGTTCTGAGACAAACCCCCCCCCCCAATGTAAGGCTAATCCTTATCTTTAGATATATTATGTAGACACTGAATTTAATAATAATTTGAATGTCTCATGGCAGGCCCAAATACTATATGTTGTGCTTGGAAAATGGTACGGATATAGTTGCAAACCGGTTGGTGGGGTGTATTTTCTAAGCTCGCACTTGTGTATCGAACAAGTTACAACCAATGGTTTCCGTATAATTATGCTCGTAGTGTAGACACTTTTAGATTACTGAATATAATAAAGTAATGAATTTACTTAGAACGGAAAAAATCTTTTTCTAGTGTTGCAAGAAAAGCTGTAATCTCGAGAATTTATTAAACTAATTATATCGGATCTAGCGTATCCTTGGAAACGGAACGCTGCCCAGTGTATTTTCTTCATCGACTTAAGAAAAACCGCGTTGTTAAGGCCTTGATTTGACTTGCTTAAATGTCTTGAATTACATGATCTTGACAAATTATCATCATTTTTGTTCTGTTACATTTCGTGCAGCTCGCTAGTTTCTGGTGGCCCATTAAAAGTGGTGGAGGAATGTGAGCGAAACGTCTGCATACGAACAATGCGTATGTGTGTTAGTCTTCAGAAGCCACAAAAATTCGAGTGCTCGTTTCACCATCATAAAAAAACTTTAGCTGTACAAGCTTATCAGACAAACAAATTATTTTACTGAATTAATGTCATGTTAAAAATTTGGTTAGGGAGGTAAGCTCATAAACGATAACCAATGGGGAGGCTTCAAGATTTCAGGTATACCATTTACACTGCGCCATCTAGTGCTTTTAAAGTAACTTCAAGTCTATGATGTTTGCTTTGTGTAATAATTTACGTAATAATCGTTCAGTGGATCGTTCTAATAAATTTCATATAGACTTGTTGCATTTCATTAGTTCTACTTATAATATGTTTGTCTAGCTGTCCCGATAGACGCTGATTGATGTCGTAATCGCACAATTTGCTATGATGGTGAAGTGTAATGTTA
Source organism: Eumaeus atala (assembly GCA_017140195.1). NCBI lineage: Eukaryota > Metazoa > Arthropoda > Insecta > Lepidoptera > Lycaenidae > Eumaeus > Eumaeus atala. The sequence continues at coordinate 66,591 of JAFELO010001218.1, read as the reverse complement.
CGTGACAGAAATTTCCATCGAAAACGTTAGTAAGTAAACTAAGATTTTTCAACACTATTTACAATTCCCATACTATTTCAAATAAAAAATATTTTTATATTGTGTCAGATTGTAACCTATAGGAACAATATAGTGCTAAATTTAAGGCCATTCTATTCAGTAGTTATTGTAGAAAAGCATATCAAACACACACACATTGATATCTATAATAATAAACGACAACTAGAATAGATTTATTACATTACAAAGTAAGGAGAGCTATCGATTTCCTACAAGAAAAATAATCGTAGGAACCAAAAACCAAGGCGAATTTGATATTTAAATTTGTTTTGTATGTTTTTCGTTTATTAAATATATATTATAATATTATAAATAAAAATGCAAACTTACTAATCGAAAATTATGTTAATCAATATATTATTAATAATTATAAAATAAATAAACACAAATTAACTATTTAAAAAATTATGTTAATCTCAACCAAATAAGCTGCACATAGTTGAACGCCCTAATTAGTGTAACTATGCGGTTTATATTATCATCAAGCACTACATGGTAATATTTGGCTAGAAATTATTAACATCATAAATGTTACGTAACATGTAGGAATATGGCCCGTTACTATAGTATTAGGGAGGAGGAACGGAAGGCAACGCGTTTGCCTGAAAATTTTTCATTTGTCCATAGGCAGTCAGTAGTCGTGAAAAGGCTCGTTAGGTGATGGTGCATAGGATAATGTAGTGTAGTATAAAAAGCCTCCTTTAATAAACGCCAAGATGGCCGATCTCCTGCTATAGGATATACCCCGGACTGGCTACTGCATCGGATCGTCTTGCCACCTGACAAACGGTCTACTGACACGTCTTACCGGTCTTACCGCCATTTGTTCCTCTGAGTACTTCAGTGACCTTATTTTTCGCACGATATCGGATATTTTAGTTCTCTGTCGAAACACTTCGTTACGAATCCTATCGGATGAAGATACGGCATGTCGCGTCCAAAAATCCATAGAGCTACGGCAAACACGTGCCTGCCACGTTTCGTCTCCGTAGGTGATTTATGTCACACATTCCATCATGTACATGCCACACATTCCATCAATAACAAAAATTATTAAAAGTTGTAAATACTCTCAGGAGCCTTAGTTTCGTAAGAATAATGAGTTTTTCAGGTATATTATGTGCACCAGATATATCTTCAATATACACAAAAAAGCTGATTTTATTAGCTTATATAGTGGTTTTCTCAGATATGTTACAGACACACTAACCGCTGAGACATACAACAAGTGTACAAATTACATTATTTCATCATAGTTTATTGGGTTAAGTCTGCATCAGAATTAACTACATTCAATGCTTTTCTTAAGTAATAAATCAGTGTTTACTCGATGACTTCGGCTATTTCTCCCCTTGCTCTCCTACATTGGAACAAACAGTTCCTCCTTATATATTCTATATACCACTACATAATTTTTTAGTCCTTCGAGCCGGATCTGAACCAGCAACTTATGGAATATTTGGTCCTACAAAAAGAAATACAAGACCTTATTGCCGCGCCGCGATTGTGAGAGACATATACTAAGTTTTGTGAGGATGAGTTTATGTGACGTCAGTAAAAACTTTTATTGACGTGAAAACACATGGACACGTGTCCACGTGGACAGGGCGCGAGGTTCGCAACAGCTGCTACAGGTTCTACAATAAACAGTTAATTCAAGTAAGACCTTTCCATGTTTTTTTTATTGTTATCAACATGGACAAATTAATTTAGCTATAAAATGAAATGCTAGAGAAAATTAAGCGTACCGAATTTAGTAATGAGACACGACAGGCTGGATATTTGGGCTGAATTCAATGGTGACAATGGCAAACTCAATACGACAGGGCCTATGAATATTCCATATTTTGTGGAAAACCAATACGAGGATGCCGGTTAATTTTATAATAGTGTCCGCTTTAAGATTTCGTCATATCCCTTCACAAAACCAGAGCGGGTAGGTTTATCAACTTCTATTCCTACGTCCGACTCTCCAGCACACGCTTCGCCAGCGCGGGCACCAGCAACATAGGTCCCGCCAGCACGAGCACCACTAGCACAGGCGCCACTATCACAGACATCGCCAGCATAAGCACAGCCAACATAGGCACCGCTAACACATGCACCGCCACAAATGGACTTTTTGTCTATACAACGTATAAATTTAAGATCATTGGCTAGGTTGTTAAACACCATCCACTTCGGCAATATAAGAAATAAATGGGAGCTAGAGGACAAGTTGCGCAGTATGCAGTGACGCTGGACGAACATAGACGCCCTACATCTGCAAATTGATAACATATTACAGGGCAGTGATAACGAGTATGGAGCTGAATTTTCCTACTATGAAAATCGCTGTGAGAACATGAAAAGTATATTCCGTAAAAAATTAGCCTCTGCAGCTCATATTCATCAAGCCGCGCCTCAAATAGGTATCCTGGTATTTACGAGAAAGGCATCCCGGTATTTACGAGAAAGTACAAACAGCCGCCCACATTTTATTTTCTGAAGATAACACAACAATAATTTACTAACAAAGATCAACAAATTCGGTATATTAAAGACAAATAGAGGGGAGCAGCAGAATACCACATAAAAACTACAAATATAAGGGAATTTCATTGAGAGATATGTAAAGCCTTGGACCGATAGGGGCTGATAAAAAAAAAAGAAATGAAAGGTCTTTGCTGAGTGACATAGAGGACAGCTTGAAGTCTAGTCGCTGCAGCTTGAAAATGTGACTCTTGATTATATTTGTGTGTAAACTTTCATGTTATAAGAAGGACTTAAAGCGACGTAGAGGACTTTGGTGTGTAAGTGGGAGTTTTTTGTTTGTGGATAGCCTCTACATCTATAAACTTATTCTTTAAAAAGTCCATGAGGTCGTGCATCGTCGACAGTTCTTGTAGGGCTCCCCGATTTTCTTGGTAGTCGCTGCAGGTTGAAGGACCTAATTTCTTTGTAATTGGGTGCACAAGAAGCAGGACCCATGTAGACGTGTTAATGCCTAGATTTCGTATCTCATTTAAACACTCCATGGAAATATTAAGTATATACCCAATGTCAACCATAACGTAAATGACATAGCCACGGATAACGAAGAGCTTTTACTAACAAAATCATACATACACAGTTTTAAGAACCCTTCTAGATCAAGGCTCTCAAATTTCTTTGATTTCCGGACGCGCCATCAACTACTAGGTCTCCCTATACAAAACAATCACGCCTCAATTTCTGGGATAGTAAACGGTTCAAAACTAATTAAAGGAATCATTACTAAGAAATTGTATGTCAATATACGATGTCTATCAATTTTCTACTCAAGTATTAGTGATAAATAAGGTAATGAACAACTTGCCCAATGCAACATTTAATAAACAGCCAAGTCACACTTACAGAACATAAGGCTCGACAACATGTCCAGACCCATTGACCTACTGTTGGACGCGAGCGTGTAAGACATCATGATGGATGGCCTCATCAAGGGCCCTAACAAGGCGCCCATGGCAGAACAGACGCGAATGGGCTGGATTTTGTCAGGAGTTTTCTCAGTACTGGGAACTAGAAGAATTAAAAGTACTACAAGTGTTCGCTCGGAAGAAAAAGATGTTTGTGAGGAGTTATACCGATATACTACAAAGCGCTTAGCAGACGGAAAACATGAAGTGGCTATTCCCATGAAAAATGATGACGAAAGATTCCTGGGGACTGAAAAGTAGGTAACATGAAGTCTAACATAATGAAGGTAGTTTAAACATTACTGTGTCTTCAATAAACCTCTGTCCGTATCGGATGCGCTTAATTAGGATCCTTAATAATAATCCAGATTTAACAGTGGCGACGATTAAGTGCTACTCACGCGTGTAATAGTGATTGTTAAACGCAATATACGTCGATTTTACAATGTCGATCGGCAAAGTTGGCGAATTTAATATTCACACGGAAATATGTATGTGGATCGAATTGAACAGTATTCCCTTGTCAATAAGATAGTGATTTGCAAGTGCCGACATTAATAACGGGGTGGAGTGCTACGCATTATTAGTTGGTTTATGTAGGCCAGATAAACACAAATCAAAGAAATTTTGTGATCTAACTGAAACAGTTGCGGACCATTTACGACCCAAACCGAGTATTTTAGCAGTACGTTACAAACTCCGTAATCGGAAGCCATTCGCCATCGAAGGACGCTGCGGCGTTCTTGGGAGACCGCGCTGGTATTCTGGAGACCAACAAGATGGAGATGGATTGCCAGGCTAGGAGGCAGGTCGCGGCCCGGGGCGCGATCAGGTGGTACAGGCGCAGGCCTGCGCCGCGGAAGCCCCAGGGCATCATCTCAGCAGGGCAGATCATCTCTAGTTGAATTCGGTAATTTCTCACCCCTGCTCTCCTACATTGGGACACACAGTTTCTTCATATATATTATATATACACGCACTACAACACGTGTACAGCTATGTCTGTATACATGTAATTTATATAGTATCAATCTTGAATAAACATATAAATAAAATTTCATAAAAAATATAAAAGTGATGTGTCGCGGCGTTAGGAAATTCAATACGAGGACAGGATTCTAAATACAGTTGTGTGTTAAAATACAGCTCGTGACTTTGAGTGAAGGCACAATAACTCGCATGAAATGAGTCACATTTAACCAAACAAAACCATTTTTTTCTGTTCAACTCCATTAACGTATCTTCTGTATATAACATTGAAAAGGAATATTTAAATTAACAAAATATTACGGCGAGAGTTCAAAGATGAACGGGCGTGTCCCTCACGGACGCACTCATTTTCTACTGCACAGTAGTAATATAAACTTTACAATATGTTAAATTATATATAACTCAATTGCATGTAATTGGTTATAATATTTTTTTTCTAGCTGAATTTCACCTTAGGTGACATTGAGGTTCTATTGAGACTACCCAACGGCGCCGGACAGGACATATGATAGCATACAAACGCAATCATAAATAGCTGTCCATCTATAAATATCGCCTTTATATACGCACGGAATGATAATCCGACACGACTGGAAAGCACATGAACGACTCAACGTGCTCTCCGAGGTACGGAGATGTAACACCACTGACTACCTAGGAACTTCCTTCATGAAATGTTAGAAAATCCCAATAACCGGGGCTCAAACTGAAGACCCCACGATGTGTGTCGGATCGTGCCTACCACTTCACTACGAGACTTTACACACAACAATTGTCGACGTTTATTACATCATTGAGTTAGAAACCCTCATACCACATAGTTATAGTTCAGTACTTGGAATTCATTCGAAATACAAAACATGCTCAGATTTTGAGGGTGGAAATTTTTATTTATGTCCTTTGAAAAGGATAAATTCGTCCCTTATCTTTCTAGAGCAACTACACCGACGATTTCGACACTATCACTTGTCGAGTGTGCGTACATAAATGTAAGGGGGTTGTTATGAAAAGGCCATGACTTCTTATTTGCTTCTTTATTCTATCTATCAAAAAAGTTTGAGTTAGCTCCGAAACATGACAGGAGTTGTCTCTTAAAGAACGCACAACATGCAAGTTACACATGACACAAAAACTTCCTACCATATTCTGAACTATCAGTAAAATATAAGCTACTGTCACGTGAACCAAGGCGTAACATACTTATGATATTGTGCATATTAAGTTTGACTGCATCGATTTTTTTCACACTCTACATCTATTTTATTCACATAGACACTTTCGCATGCATATATATATATAAGGGCATTCGCGGCGCAGACCTGGGCCTATACCACCTGATCGCGACCAGGGCCGCGACCTGCCTCATAGCCTGGCATTCCATCTCCATCTTGTTGGTCTTCAGAATACTAGCGCGGTCTCCCAAGAACGCTACTGCGTCCTTCTCTGCCGCTTCTAAATTGACTGCCAATCCAAATGCCCTTTGAAAATCTGGATTATCCTCCGAAAATAGTCTTTGGCGAATCACTTCACTTAAAATACCGCACGCAAATTGATCTCTCAAGTTCTTTTGTCACGACGTACGGAACTCACAAAACGCCGACATTTTTTTAACACTGCCACATAGTCCTTAATGGCTTCCGATTACGGAATTTGTAACGTACTGCTAAAATACTCGGTTTGGGTCGTAAATGGTCCGCAAGTGTTTCAGTTAGATCACAAAATTTCTTTGAGTTGTGTTAATCTGGCTTAGATAAACCAACTAATAATTCGTAACACTCCACCCATCATTGTACAGAATCATACAACATACGCCCGCCACTGTGTAGGCTCGATATAAGCCGCGCTCGCGGGCAGACCGGCGGACACGATCACGTGCAGCTCTAAACAAATCAATTACCTATACATCTGCCTACTTAGTACTTACTGCCACCTCTGAACGACGATCTAATGCACCATGTAAAACAAAAAACTGCTAAGCCCTCAATCCTATTTCCTACAAGTATTACAAATGGAAAAGTTTATGAGGATGGTTAATATCTTTTCAACGCAAACACGTATCACATAATAAGACGTAGAGTTATGCATTTTGAGTTCCAATTATGCTGGCAAGAATGAGGAGATACATGTTCCTCACATGACCCCGCCGTTCGTGTGGTTTGTGAGTAGCCGGTGGCCCATTGGAGGGGAAGAGGATAGGACTGCAAAGTACCTGCATAACGACAGTAATGCGGATGGTATTACCGATGTAGCTGTCAAAAGGTTTCGATGGCATTAGGTAAACGTGTCAGAAATGCAATATAATAAATAGGGACAAACGAGTAATCACAGCCTTTCAACGAATACCGACGCCCATGAACATCAGTATAATTATGCCGATGCATTGCCCTCCTGTTCACCAAAAGAGGACCATTATATACTATCATCATATACTTATCATTATATTCTATCATTACGTGAAACTGACTCCATTCGACGACTAAACCACCTAAATTATGATAAAATTTGTTGTGATACGAATAAAGCCACCGAATTTGTGAGAACTTGGTGAATCAAGCTACAGGTGAAGTGTGTCCGGTGCGGTTGATTTTCATGATTAGACTAATTATGAATTTTGGCTTCACAGGTACCTGTTGATCATATTTAAACAATCAACATGGCTGCGATTTAGAATGCAAACATATAAATAATAACAGTTTGTGGACTTATCACACAATGGCTGAAATATGGGCCTCTTAATTTAGGACTGGTCCGCAAGTTTGTAGTAGCGCAACGGCCTATTGAATGTGCTGTGTTGGGTGTTTCTTTATCCGATAGAATTAGTAACGAAGACACATAGGGTTGCTGATGTGGCAATGGGCTGGTAAGACACTCAGAGGAACAGATGGCTGATGGGCCAGTAAGGTTCTTGAGTGGGGGCCGCGTTTACGAAAACGAAGTAGTGGTCGACCGTTCACCAGGTGGGAAGACGATCTCCATACAGTAGCTGATCCGATAGGTCCGGTAAGTGGACCGGTAATTGCTGGTAATGATGATGATTATAATCTATTGAGAATTATATTGCATGCACTATTTTTAAAGTAAGTTATAAGTAAGATCAGACATAAAGAGTAATTGATATTCCGAAAGTCTTTAGACTTTTTATTTCGCTCTGTAATTTTGAAAACGGAGTTATTGCCGTTACGGAGGTCCGGGTGTAACAGGTGGGTCGCGTGGGGGACACGGCCCTCTCCACCCGTCCGCCCACTTCCACGCGACACCCAGCCATCGATCGCCTCCTGAGCTCACATTCAGGAGTTATATTATGCTCGTAATAAACGTAGGGCTCAAATTACGATGCAATTTCTAACTGTTTAATAACAATTCGTTTGTAGTGCGGTCTCACTTAGATTTTCAGTACGCGCTGGGTACAGACGATTATTATCCTACTAATATTATAAATATGTTTAATGTTTTAATGATGTTTTTTTTTAATGTTTGTGTATATATTTGTTTTTTTGCTGATAAATATTTTAGGTATAAAAATTTGCAAAGATTGTCATTTTCAACAACTAAAAACAGATTATTGATGTGGCTATCTCACTCCGTTAACATTTAGACATCCGAAGATCCCAAAGATATATCCGGAAACATATTGTAAAAATTTTGTTTTATAATCCTAAATTAGGTCCGCACGCGATGATTTACGGCACCAACATTCCGAGCCAAAAAAATTATACCTGATTCAGTGAAATAAAATTATTTAAACAATCACCTGGCAACATGTGGAAGTGGAAAATGTATGGGTCATCTTTGCAGCAAGATCCAAAAAATATCAATGTGAAACGTGTCACAACAATATAAAAAATTAAAAAAATAACTTATTTCAAAGAAACACGAGATTCGACCCTAAGCCGAAGATTACATTCGGCTTAGGCTCGAAATCTCCAGTTTAGGAACGCCAAATCAAATTAATAAATTAATTTTCATTATAATATTAGTTTATTGCAAAAATATAAGGAGAGCATAACAATGATGGAGGTTATCGCATTGGAGTGCCTGGTACTTTTACTACAGGACTACATGGTTACATAGCTCACGATACGGAAGCCTTTAGTGCTTCGTTTCGCAGCTACAATATATTCATTTGTTAACTGATTACTTGCGTAATTTACTGTTTACTGGCTAACCCATATGTATTTCAATGGGTGTTTGTTATACAGATATTATTACCATAATACTAAAAATAGATAATGGCCATTGCGATATTGCACTCTAACTAAGCACACACAGCTGGGAAATTTCTTCTACTGTTACGTTTCGTGCGGTACGCGATTTTATAAAATAATTGCCTTCGGTAACATCTTCATTCTTATGAAATGTGAGATTTTGACTGCTTAATTTAAGATGCAATTATGTTAAATTTTGCTTTTTTCAATTGTCTTATACAAAAAAAATATATTTAAATCTTGATCTCGACCTGTCGTGTAGGAAATTTTGAAAAATATGCTTTATAGTTTCACGTTGCACCTGGGAAAGTTTGCAAAAAAGTGTCAATGAAAAAACGGACGCTAAACTGGGCCAATAAAAAGTTAGGAACTACAATTTTATTATTCCAAAAACATGAGCTGGTTGTGAAAATATGACTGTAACGATACATTTTCTTGATCTGACGCGCGGCCGCTTTGATCTGACGCGCGGCCGCTTTGATCTGACGCGCGGCCGCTTTGATCTGACGCGCGGCCGCTTTGATCTGACGCGCGGCCGCTTTGATGCTGGGTCCTGTTAAAGAAATTACAGACCTCGACTTTATCGTCAAATGTGGCTGTGGATATTTTAGAATATTTTATGTTTTAATATTTATTAGTCATTGTATACAAATATTATCTATTATCGCCAAACATATAGAGTTAGCAAAAGGAAAAAAAAAGCTCGTGTGGACAGATGAAATTGCGGCACACGATCCCTGAAGATAGGAAGATGATATCCACTTGACTCTTGGCGTTCATTGACAGACGAATTATTAATAACACTGCATTGTAAGTATATTTAGTACGAGGTTGCAACTGCATAAGGAATCAATCCCGTTTTTTTAACAGATGGGGACCGGCGAGTAATTAAAACCCTTTGGTAATTACCCACGTTCACTGGCATCTGCACTGTTAATGGTAATGTGGATGCTTAAATCTCCTTCACCCCATCCTCGTCAATGGGCCTCGTTAATTTGGCTGCAATGCAGCATAAGCGCCGCAGCCCTCGTTAGTATGTTCTCAAATATTTCATTACGAATGTATGGTGCGGCAATGTATGCAATATTACACTTTTTAAATGTATATCCCACTGACAAAAACTAAAACATTATATCTTTCTGTTAGGATATTTAATAAATAATATAGACGCTAATCAAAAATAAAATTAATCAATGACAATTTAAAACGCATTGCTACAATAATATCAAAATAATAAACACAAAGATTTGGCATTTTCTGACAGCCATTTTTTTATTATTTTGAGTACTAAACTTATATATACGTATTTTGACTAATACCGAATTTTGAGTAATAAAGTTTGTTAAATATTTGTAATCTATAATAAAGTAGGAGTAAAATAGTTTAGTAGTTGGTATTGAGACAATTCATTATATGTTAAAGGAAGCAAATAATCTGGATCTTCTAATTCCTCTATTACCGATGTGGGCTCGGTTTAAGTTGCACACGACCATATTAAGCATCTAACACCGCGCAATTTATTAATTAATGGTAATGTGGGTTTATTTAATACTTCAACGCAGTATGTGTCGCAAGATGATACTAGAAGGACATAAAAACAAACAAATAATAGTCTCATTCATTACTTTAGACACAAGTAATTGTATTTTTGTAATCATGTGTTGCAAATACAGCAAGACTTACTTGCATAGCCACTATTTTGTATGAAGAGCACCGTTCCGCTTGCACACGACACACAAACAAATTAATTTAAATTTATCCGTAGGCGTTAAGGTCAAAGCAACCCCATGATTGGCTAGTGAATAGAACTAGTCGGAACTTGCCAAAAATATTATTCCGCGTAATTTGTTCTTTTTAAAAATAAATGCGTAAGTGTTTATATAATATGAATTCATCGGTATGAGTGCTATATTTGATTACCCTGGATTGAATACTCTTACCTTTTAGGAGTTTAATGGAATGTAAACACGACACTGAAGGAATGGAAATTAAAACTTGCATACGCTCAATTTTAAGAAATATTAAAACAACAATTTATGAGCTTGGTATATTTACATAGTGAGCTATAACTTTTAGTCCAGTAATTTTTGTAACTACGTACTTACCATAATCCGAGTGCTCGGACCGTGAAGGCCTAACCACCTGATCTGTTATTGGGCCTGGGTTACAAAGGTTAGATGCGAGTCGCTCTGTGTATAATCTGGCGCCCTCTTCAAATCCTCTCGGTTAGCTAGACGACCCCGATATCATCTGATATACACACGGGTTAAAGTTAGGATAAAGAAGTAGGAGAACAAATTGGAGCCGTTGCAACTATTAACACCCATAAATATTCGCAAGTTTCCAATGCAGGTGTGTTGCTTTCCTTTCCTCCTCGTGCTCCAATGGCCACCGGCTACACATACATCTCTCTCTTTCTATCTTCACAAAATTATTCCAACTTCATTGGCCTCATTTTCGTAACGCTTTCATCATGCATTCACCAGCTTACTCCCAAATTCAAGCGTGCGTAAAGAAGACTTCAAAAATTTGACAGTACCCCATGATTCGCATACGGGACACGCGGTCTGCGGCTGAACATTGTATTTGCAGCGTACTAATAGACAATAGGCTATACAATTTCTGCTAATACGATAGAGAATAATTTGTATTGAATAGGCCCTGAAACAAAAGGATTGATTTGAAAAATTCTTTTACCATTACAATCCTACATTATCAGTGGTTATGAAATCTTCACTTATCTCCAAATTTTTGTCATATTTCGTGAATTAATGTGAAGCCGGAACGGACTGTTAGTTTGTTTATATTTGTCATGTATGTAATCGCTTCCTAAACCTTCGAGAGGCAATTCTACTACGTATTAGTATAACTAACGGTTGTTTCACCGCATTACTAGTTACTTTTTGATGGGCGCTGTATTTCCTTTTCTAGGCAATTATTTTAATTTCTAAGCAATTTCTAGGCAATTAAATTAAGAACTCATTCTTAATGTAATATATAACAAGCCCAATTTGGAAGCAATTGTTGATGGTTCCCGCATAGATCATTCACAATCACAAAAGCATCATCAATGCAGTGTTAACTAATTTCAAACTACATTGTTTTTGCGGCCATTGCAGGGCGCCACTCAGCATTTGTCACATCACTATATGATGACATGACGTTGATTTTCAGTGACTCCTCACTTTCATTCGCTTGAAGAGACAGACACTTGACAGAAGCTAAACCAAATATAACTATACATACACCTACACACAATACACAATACAAATATACTAATATCACATACTTGTCACACATATTACTTGTTACTCGTTGAGTTGAATACTTCATGGAGCGGAATCGCTATTGCTGCATTTAGTATTATTTATCTTATTATAACGTAGAGTATAAAATATAAACCGGGTATCTACTTACAAATACTAATACCACCAAACTACAAATGTGTGCTATTTATTCGCGAAGTAATAGAATCTTATATTTGCGCATAAAACTTGGAGTAGTCCCTGCGACTAGCAGAGGCGGAGGTAAGTTGTTCCATCACTTGGTAGCGTTATATTACCTACCTCGGCAGCGGTATGAGATCGAGGTGTGAGATCGAGGTAATATGTTACACTCTCCCCTTCAAGATCACTTGCTATATAGATACTTTGGCAACCTGGAAATGACCACATCAAACATCAAACATGCGAGATGTAAACGCCTAAGATATGATGGATAATTTCGGTCGTTGGTAACCATCAAAAGCCTTTGTTCGTTTACACCTTCATTCATATAAAAGTCCTAACCACAATTAAAATGATCTCCTACTAAAGCTGCAATAACGAAACAAGCGCGAGTACGCAACTTCGTACACAATTTACTCTTAACACCAGACAGTCACATGACACAGACGAACAACCAAGCCGCAACGCTGATAAAATGTAGACGAAGATCCGAGGACGCATCAAATCTGCCACAACCATATTCTTATACATTGAGTTTTTGTTTATTTGCTTTGTTCTTGTTTTTATAACAGTAATTATTATTTTTGTCTTTTATGCCTTGAAAGAACAAAAACTGGCTAAGGGCGAGTTGTTTATTTTCACATATTGAACCTGTATAATGATCACTTATGCTTGTGTTGGCGGCTAATTTTAAGTTGAGGATTCACAACCCATGTCAGAGAAGTTACCCACAATAAACTCTGCCGGGTACCGGTACCTATCATTCTTTTGGTTGTGATCATTACTTCACAAAGGTACTTAAATTTAGAGTAATAATTCATTGCATACATTTTTGTCATTTTATAAATAGGATTTCAATAAGAGTTTATCTTTCACGATAGCTTTAAGTTTGTTAATCCACAAATCTGTCATTTTACTAAAACGTATACAATTACCCGTAAATGAATTACTACTTTTTGTAGCCTTGAGGAGGGCACATCGAGTTTGTTCTTATTTCTAGTATTTATATTGTGTAGATCACATTTCTTCTTGAATTTTCCTATATTTTTATGGACATACAAAAAATTTTCAAATATATATGGGTCATGCAATATCATATTTTTTGCAGTTTATAAATTTATCCTTAAGCGAGTCCATTGGACTTGTGGGGCGATTGTTGGATGCTGGTGTCGGAAACGTCTGGATGCGCGTGTTCAACACTAACTACCTCACATTAAGCTCACAAGTCGGTACTAAATTATTATGGACGATAAATGATAACTAAAGAGTATGAATGATGAAATTTAATGTATGATAAAATTACAATTAAATAGCAATCGGAATCATATACAAAAAATTAAAGCGAGCGGTTAGCTTAAGGTGTTGAGAGCGAGTATGTCGCGCGCGTCGATCTGCACGACACGGCATACGTCACAATTGCACTATTGCAGGATTCTTTTGTTTGCCATGATAAGGATTTGGTCCAAGTTAAAATATTGTGCCGTCAATTATTATTATCGTGCTGAGTTTTCCACAGACTCATATTATATATTGTACGAACAGTCCTTTTCTGCAGAAGAAAAATTGAATCAATATCATCAGAATTACCCCATAATAGAATTCCATATGATATAATGCTGTGAAAGTAACTGAAATAAATTAATCTAGCTATTTCTACGTCTGTTATCTGATTTTTTTTTAATTGCGAATGCTGCAGATGAAAGTCTATTCGATAATCTATCTATTTCGGGGCCCCAGTGTAATTTAGCATCTAAAGTTATTCCTAGAAATACCATTGTATTTTCTAGCTCTATTTCTTCACTATTTGGACGTACAGTAGTGTTATTAGATTTAACATTTCGCAAAGTGAACTTAATACATTTCGTCTTTTTTAATAAATTATTGGCATTAAGCCATTCTGCGGGTACTACTCTAGAGAGTGCATTGTTTACAATATCAATGGCATGTTTACGCTTGTTTGTTACGAAAATAATTGATGTGTCAACTGTAAACAATATTATCCCATATTCATCATTAACAAGATAAGGTAAGTCATGGATTTATACAAGGAATAGGAGTGGTCCTAAAATCCTTGGGACCCCCATTTTAAGAATCTAATCTTGGACATCGTTTTCCATTCACACCTACCCTTTGAATTCTATCACTTAAAATGGGCGTTTACACAGAAGAATTCGTAATTATGGTCATGAAAGTAGCATATTTTTAAAAGTCTGTCATGCTTTATCCATCGACGTACAGACGGACGTCTGTACGTCGATGGATAAAGCTAAAATTCATTTAAAATACTGAAAGTGTACAATATAATGAAGCTCAGAAAATAGCTACTGCTACGCAATCAAAAGATAATCAGGAGATAAAAAGTCATGTTCAAACCTGTCTCAAATCTTTATGCCTCAGTGTTAAGCTCCAAGGTGATATTTTAATGATAACATACTGTAAAGATATTGATCAAATCGTTCGCAAACCTTTTGCTATTTCGAGGATAAAAAGGAATATATAAAATACACAGAGGTGCGCCCGCTTGCTTCAGAGGCAACATTACAATTATTCTATCCGAAACTCGTATAATTAATAATACCCATATAAAATCATAGACCACATATGAAAAAGCTTTTGACTTTGTCGAAACCTGAGCGGTCCTGGAAGCTTTACAGCGATATGAGGTTGAAGTACTGAGAGCATTGTATGACGCTGGTTTTATGTCCGTTCTGATTCCGGGAAGTCAAACAAGGCCAATCCAATTGCATTGAGGAGTGCGACAGGGGGATGTTATTTCCCCGAAACTGTTCAATAATGCTTTGGAGGGTATCTTTAAGACTTTAAACTGGAAAGAATTCAGCATAAATTAACGGCGAGTACATGCCACATCCACCTTACGCCGACGATATCGTTGTGCTGGCGTTGAAAGCTTGCAGGAAATGTTTCACAGTCTATATGAATGAATTTGGACAAGACAAAGGTCATGTTCAAAGAACACGTTCTCCCTAGGACGGTTAACGTCGATGGTGCTATTCTCGAAGTCGTAAACAAATACGCCTACCTCGGGCAACTATTGCAATTACGTATACATGACTTCGCGAAAGAAGCCGATAGAAGGATTCAGTTGCGTTGGGCAGCATTCGGGAAGCTTCGTCACATTCACACATCGACTATGCCGCAGAGCTTGAAGGCAAAAGTCTTCAACTAATGCATTTACCCCGTGATGACCTAAGGGGCCGAAACATGGCCTCTTGATTTTGGAATGGTCCGCAAGTTTGCGGCATCTCAACGAGCTCTTGAACGTGCTATGTTGGGGGTGTCACTGTCCGATAAGTGGCAATGCGCTGGTCACATATAGGTGAGTAGTAGCAGAAGATCGGTCGTCTTGGCGTTCATTGAGAGTGGCCTTTTCCCAGCAGTGGACAGATAAGGGCCCATAGAGAATAGTCGTATCTTAGTGATAAAATTGGTAACTTTTAATCGATAACCAAATCAACTAATAAAGAGAACATCAAATCAAGGAAATTGACTATCCCTATCACCTGCTACTGTTTTTATTTTGCATCTTAGCCTGGAAAAAGTACTTTTCTGACATTCGTATTCAAAATAACCGACTGCTACTATATTTTGTAAACATGTCCAATTGCAGCGCTTGCAAGAAACCCGTTAAAGCCTCGGAGAAAATTGTTTGCTCCTTAGACACAATATGTGACCGTATTTACCATCACGCATGCGTCAACCTCTCCGCCGAGGCAGCCAAGAAAATCCAATCTCGGACATGTCCACTGTGTGCCATCAAAAAACCGAGAGCTGCTAATAACTCCAACATGGCCATTAAAGCAAGCTTTCTAACGCAAAGCGATGATAGCGCTGGAAAAAAGTCCATGCCTTAACTTGTCTCAGCACAAACCGCTGATGGTGTCATATCGGAGCTATACAACTCATTACACAATAACATGTCAGCACAATTTAAGCATCTATGCGACAAAATGAGTGGCCTCGAAGAATCCATTAAATTCACGAGTTGCCAATATGAAGACCTCATAAAGTCTCTCACCGGCACCAAAGCAGAAATAGCTAGCCTCCGCGATGATAACAAATCGCTGCGTGAAGAACTACTGCACCTTGACATTGGTGATCGGAGTGCCCGAGACCAAAGAAGAGTCTGCGTTGGAACTCGTCATGCAGATAGCAGCACAGGCCGTAGTAATCGTCGAGCATGGAGACTTTGAGCTCGCACACCGAGGCCGGCCCTCTCCCGTCGCAGGGCGGCCACCAAGGACGCCGTAGTGGCAGCCGCTTGAAAGCATTGCAACATTACCTCAAAAGCGCTCGGAATGGGAGGCGAAAATACTTAAATTTATATCAACGAACATCTCACAAAATCAAATAAACAATTGATAAAAATTTGTAAAACTAACGCTTCGGAAGCTAAATATAAGCATGTTTGGACAAAAAACTGTCTATAAGAGAAAACATACCGATAATAGGTATGTCAGATTTAGGGAAAATTTACGCTTTACTCAAACACACCGCACCATTATCTACACACAACACACCATCCACTCAAAACAAATACACATCAACAATTATCAACATGTATCACAGCTTTTTACAGTTTCATTACCGCCTATTGCGGTCATATCACAGAGGCTCTTTATATACCTCAATATATTATGTACGATAACAGAATTGAAACTACAGCTACCTTGTTTGATTACTTATACTAATATATACAATACTTACATTAAAATGGAAACTAAAGCACACATATTAACCTTAACACAACATCTATTAAAATACATTTATCATCATCTACAAGTTCTCTTTATCTGTATGTATATTATACACAACAATGTTTAACATCTACACAAAATTATAAGCAACACGATTTGGAGCACAACTGTTGTTGAGATGAGATAAATATAACAGTATACTGTTATATTTATCTCATCTCAACGTCGACTGATCTGCCTCCTATTTCGTTTATATATATTATATGGTACACTACAACACTTTCGAGCAATGGGTAACATCACAGTTTTGGTATCAAAATGCAAAAACGAACGAGTTTTATAATAACGCACTGCTCTGCGAAGGTGACATAATCCTTATCACTGAAGGTTGGTTGCGCGAAGGTTTCCTGGACTTCGAGCTAAGCGACGACCTGTACGATGTATCCCCCGCGACCGGGGCTCGCTAGGTGGTGGAGTTATGATTATGTGCGCAAGCCACCTAAACGCACGCATGCGACCCGAATGGCAATGGGAGTGGGTCATCTCATGCCCCCGCAAGGGGGTAGAGGGAGCCGTTTCAGGACTGTGGTCCTCTTCCGGCGGCAGCGGGGTCTCACTCCATCAATATGGAGCGGTCGTTGGGGAGACCTGTGCAGGCCTCGTTAAGGGGGCGGTTGCCAGTGGGGCCTGTGCGCTCATCCTCACAGCGGGGTCGTCCTGGGCGGTCTGCCCCCACCGGTTGAGATCGCCGGTAATCCCGGCGAAGGCCCAGCGAGTGGCAGCCAGCGACCAAGGACGGGATGCCCGCCGATTAGGCGCGCGCGTGAGCCCCACGGCTTTCTAAAAGAAGGGGAAAAGGGGGGAAGGAAGCTATTCCCGTACCGTATTTACGGATAGGAACCCCACTACGGGGACTTGGATACAAGGGAGCAAAAGGGTATATTCAGTAAGGGAAACAGGATGCGTGGCATTAGAAGCAAGAATACTGAAAGCATGATTGGGTTAGAAGAATGGAAGCATGAGTGGTGAGAGCGTGAAGAGTTAATAAGCGTGTGAGCTTGGAAGCGTGATGATGAATTCTTAAAGGGGAAGCAATGGTTGGTGAATGAGAAGCAATGTGAGAAGTGGCATAAATGAAGTGTAAGAAGCAAGGTGAGAAATAAATTAAAACTAGAAACTTAAACTAAAACTAAAACTAAGAATGACCGCAGGCGTCCTTAATCCTGTGGGCGCTCGTGACGGTCCATCGTCCAGCACGTCAGAGGGGCTGCGCGGAGTCGCGCGGGTACGCCCAGCGGTCGGGAGGTCGCCTGTGGTAGGGGGCGAGATGACGGAGCGTGGTCTGGGCAGAGGCGTCCGCCTTGGTGAACAGGCGGGAGGCCAGGCCGGCTATGTGCCTGTCGAGGTCCTCCACTTAAAGGTCGCGGGAGATGGTGGAGTTCCTGACGAAGCGGGGGGCGTCGACTATGTGACGCAGGGCCCTGGATTGGACCGCGCGCAGTCGACACTTGTGATAGGGCGCCAGTAGGTTATCACCTCCTCCCAGCGTGGTATCCCACGCTGGAGCCGCATACGTCAGGCGAGGTCGGATATAAAGCTTATATATTAAAAGTTTTACCTTCAGTGGGAGGAACCTCGACAGCGCCGGCTGCAGCTGTCGAAGCGCTGCGGAGGCCTGAGCCGCAGAGGCGCAGGCGTGGGGACCCATTGTTAGGCCGGCGTCCAGGCAGACGCCCAGGTATTTTGCTTGGTAGGCCCAAGGGATGGGCTCGCCGCCGAGCGTCAGGGGTTGTGGGAGGCTCCGACAGCGAGGAAAGATCACCGCCTGTGACTTGGCGGTGTTGACGCTCGGTCGCCATTGCGTCAGCTAGTCGGGGAGCTTGTCCAGGATCCTCTGGATCTTGGCGGCTGCGTGCTGGTGATTTAGTGACTTGGCAAGGTACGCCGTGTCGTCGGCATACAGTGCGGCCATGACTCCCTCGCTATTGGAGATGTCGTCGACGTATCGATTGAACAGAGCAGGGTAGAGGCAGCTGCCCTGGGGCACTCCGGCTCCGATGGGGCATGTGAGCGAGCGAGCATCCTCCACTCTGACATAGAAGGTGCGGTGTCTGAGGAACGACCGCACTATGGTGACAAGGAGACGGGGAACCCGTGAAGCGATTAGCGCGGTCGAAAGCCTTCTCCATGTCCAGGAAGAGCGCCGCGACTGATTCCCTCTTGTTGACGGCGTTGGTGATGTAATGTATGGCGCTAATGAGTTGGTGGGTGGTCGAGTGCTCCTTCCTGAAGCCGAATTCGAATCATCCCGAGGTTATTTAGTAACCGAGTGTGATTGCATTACTGGTGTTGAAGGCATGTGACATGATACATACACACACACACAATCTATCTCAAGGTACTGCTCAACTCTCTGCTATGCAAACCCTATAAAATTCAAATCCGTAATTGGGCATAAGTTATTCATGTAAATCAATTATGTATATAAATAAATAAAAAATTAAAAAAATAACAGATGGCAGATGGGCCACTAAGGTTCTGGAGTGGAGGCCGCGTTTAGGAAAACGAAATGTTGGTCGACCGTTGGGAAGGCGATCACCGTGCAGTAGCCGGTCCGGGATGGATGCGAGTAACACGAGATCGGTCGTCTCGGCGTTCATTGAAGGAGGCCTGCATCCAGCAGTGGACAGATAAGGGCTGATAATGATGATGATGATATAAAACCAATGTTGTAATAATATAAAATAAAATATAACCACGTATATCATGTTTTCATGAGTACCTCCTAAATGAAATTATCCGAAACAGTTTTGCACGAGTTTTGGAAACAACTTTAAAACTCCTAAGTAAAGTGAACAGGGTACCTGACAGATTTCTAAAACATTCATTAAACATTAATTTTATGATCCTTCATGTATAAGGTACTACGCATGATAATGGGATTTCCTATACTGTAAACTCACATGTTTTTCAAAACAAAAAAGCAAAAATGTTTATTCATCGACGTGTAGAGCTAACGCAATTTCCCGTCCACTAAGCCTTTTGAGTGGTGCACTAAAAGCCTTTAAAAATATTTCGTGCGTTATTTCAACTCGGCGAGAATAGTCTCATGTTTTAAACGCGTGGTAATAAGATCAAACTCTTTTCCGTTTTTATACCGAAATATCTAAATAAAGTATAATTAAATGAACATTGTCTTTTATATTTAAGTTATTGGTACAGATTTATAAAAAAATATATTAAAAAATCTCGAATTTAACACTCTATAACTCACACATACGGTGACGTCGCAGCTTGAGAACTTAGAAATACAACAGGACTAATAAGATATATCAATATTAAGAGTGTACAAAATTTAACAAATACTGATCGAACACACGGTAGTGTGTGTGCTTTGAATACTCGATGAAAATTGTCTTTGCACCTTTCGGTTTCATTATCTTTAAACAACAGTGTTGGTGGTGCTTGCGCTTGAATAATTGTAGACTAATTTAAACTGGATTACTGGATTTGGAATAAAGCACGTTTCATGGATACGATGTGAATGAATATGGTGGACTATCGACACGTTGAAAAGAAGGGGACACATGAGTGTTTAAAGCTTGCTTGCAAGTATGTGATCACCAATGC
The DNA here is from genome assembly GCA_017140195.1 of Eumaeus atala. NCBI lineage: Eukaryota > Metazoa > Arthropoda > Insecta > Lepidoptera > Lycaenidae > Eumaeus > Eumaeus atala. The sequence continues at coordinate 46,108 of JAFELO010001218.1, read as the reverse complement.
CCATAGACATCCACAACACTAGAGAACTCGCAGCTGCGTTGCCGGACTTTTAGAGTTTGTCTTAAGAACGTCGAGATTACCTGCAATTAAAGCACTTTTTATTTTATGTGTTTTTTTTATAGAATAGTGGCCAACGAGCCATCGGAGCCGTTTTACGACTACCGACGTCCATGAACATTCACATAATTACTATGCCGATGCGATGCCCCAATGGGACACCGGCTACTCACAAACCGCACCAAACGCGACACCTTCGGTGCCGGCCCAATTCCTCTGCATAGGATGTTATGTCATGCACTATGCTTGGCACTATCTCCTCCTATCGTTTTTTGTCTAATGCAATTTATGTGACTGGGTTATGAGCTGGGTGTAACTAGCTGTACCCGGCGCGCGTTGCCAGCAACTAAGGGATTTGAAGAAGAGGGTAACGTACGCCGGTGCATAATAATTGCGCTGATCGTCATTGGCGTCGGTCGTCGTAGAAGGGCTCCAATTGCTGCAAGTATGTCC
>JAFELO010001218.1:24673-39062 GCA_017140195.1 Eumaeus atala | reverse complement strand
ATTCGTGACTTGGTTAATAATAAATTCTGGCAATTTCCCTATTTTCAGTAGCAAATTACCTCCCTACATACTCTTACCCTCGGTTATTTTGATTGACCTTCCTGTGGTATATTAACAGCTATCACAGGACATTTGGGAGTTCAGCTGTTCTTCAACGCAGGCGAGTGGTGATCAAGTGGCGGTGCGGACCCAACTCTATTTGTTTAGCCGGTAACAACTATTTGTTTGAAAAAAAAATAACTTTAAAAAATTGCCAATTATATAAAACTGTTTCCAGGAAAAAATTATAAAACTGACAGTACCCCGCCTAACTACGAATGAAATATCCGACCCGTGGGCGAGGCAGGGATCCTGGGCGGGGTAAGGGGGACCTGGGTATATAAGGCTCGGGCGGAACCGCCCTATGCCGAAACGGAGCTCTCAGCGCTGCTGAAATGTACGTTTTTATATCTCATAGACCTCCGTGAAACTGTTGTATATTCAACATTTTTATTTCCATTTTTCAACAATGTTACTTCTATTAGATCGATTATTTAATTTATAAAATAATGTCTTTGTTTGTGGTGGTAAATAGTATTAAAATTATAAAAACCAAAAGTGAAAAGTTCCTCCATCTAGAGTTTCGAGGTAAGTAATAGCAGCAAATTAATTCCAATAATTATATATATATATATTTTTTCATTTATTGGAAGTTTTTGTTTTAAATAAATATTATTATTTTATTTATGTTCTTTTGTTATTAATATTCCAAATTTATTGAAAATTGAATTTAGCAGCAGAAGTTTCTTAAAATGGATAAAATTATGTGCGAAATATAAGTTTGTAAACTTAGTAGTAAAGGTAGTCACTTAGTGCACTGCGTCAGTTCGTGCCATATTTATGCAAAAGTAATTTACCTACACTCTTAAAACACTGAACCCTCAAAAAAGAAATTAGCAAATGCGAATTAAACTCTGTATCATGTTCGCGATCGTAACTTTCTAGCTTCTTTACAACAATGTGCTGGCGCTTCTCTATATAATATCATAATTAACTTTGCACTAAATAAATAACTGATTAAATTATTATTATGAACTTAATAAAATAAATATTGTAAATTTTTATACCTAAAGAAATTGGCACGATGATATTTTTTATGGTATAGACTTGTAACGTTTGGTCCAAGGCATAATAAAAATATGTAAATTTAATTAGCATGTGCCTAACTTGTATTTGTCAATATTTTTCAATATTAATTTGAATGTATAAGTTTAGAGTTCGGTGGGTTATATTAAATATATAAAACAATTGGCAATTATATTTATTACTCATTTTATGATTTTAATAATTTTATTAGTATTTATTTATTTGTTCTAATTAAACGAATCAAATGTATATAAAAATGCTGTAAAATGTACTACCAAATACCTACTGCACTCGTATAAATATTTTGCGAATGTCTTTAGGTGAAATAGTTACATTTTAAAATGCACTGTTGGTAATATACGTATCTAATAAAAATATAAATATTAATAACAACTTAGTATAGAATTAGAGCTAAGTGCTCGCTTAATGTTGGACTTATTAATGGTAAAAAAGGGTAAAAGAAGAAATTGTGCGTTGAATTGATCCGAGACTCATATAAATGCAAATAGCGTAGAACAAAAATATTTATTGAAATAAGAGCGGACAATTCCAGGTATAAGTATATAGGGGGCAGCAATTTTATAGGGTGCCAGGAACGAAAGTGGAAAGCCAAAGCGGAATACAACGTCTAAATATCTACTATATACATATTTAAGTGGATAGCTAATAGCCACCTCCGACAGCAACAGCGGAGTGTCAGCTGTCAGTGACGGCGAAATGAGACAGATGACAAGTACATTTGATAATCGCAGCGGACAGTGACAGAGAGTGATAACTGACAGTGATTGCTGACAGCGATAGCGTAGTGTCAGCTGTCAGTGACGGCGGACAGAGACAGATGACAAATACAGGAAGATAACCACAGCGGACAGTGACAGCAGAGAGTGATGACTGACAGTGACAGCCTCTGCGATAGCGGACACTGACAGCGTATAGCGACAGCGGACAGTGGCAGCAGACAGCGACACAGGAAAGCTTGCGCGGGAAACCTCAGCAGGAAGCGTCAGCGGAAAACAAAAGCGACAGTTGACAGCCATTCAAAGCGACTACGGGCAGGTACATTAGGACTCGATAAAGGAAAGTGACTAGGGAACTGCGACAGCCTCTGCGAAAGCAACAGCGGACAGTAACGGCGGACAGCGACAGTGGAAGTCGACAGCGGAAAGCGACAGAGGAAAGAGACAGCGGAAAGCGACGAGATTTTTATTTAAAAAAATGAACTAATCAGTGAGAATGGTATTATCACTAGCAAAAATAGATATGAGGGGGTAGTGTCATGACATTATATTAACGCTATTTAATAGGATATGATATGTTTTTTCCCGGCTATGGTGTGTTTATTTTTCCTGATACCTTTAGTACTTGGCTCGGTTATTTCTATCAACTTTTCCCATTCGCAACAAGCCATTATTTCCTTTATGATCCATGATGATATAGGCACTCTGACATCTTAGAATAATACAACGTGAATCTTAGGAATGTTTTTAATATCACATTGGAAACTCCCTTTTCAACGGCGGGTACAGATATCCGTTGAATATACAGGTGTTCAACGGATACGGAGATAAAAGGGAAGTATGTGTTTCGATTAGTTGTTACGCAAATATTCTAAATTGAACATCTTAATTCTAGGTCTAATTAGTCTTCTAGGAAATTCTATTTACGAGAGTAAATAAAATGTGCTCAGGACACAAGTTATTGTTGGCAAATTATATTTATACCTGAGTACGGAAATCAAACGAAGGTTATGTGTTTAGATCTATGTATGAATGGATGGATGTATGTATATTTCTTCGTTTGAGGCACTATAGTGGCCAACGCGCGGGTTGATTTTAATAATCATACGTCTATCGAACCTAATTGATCCTGCAGTTACTACAGCTAGTCGCATCTGCAGTCGTGATATAAAGGCATTATTCCTATTTATTTAATATATTGGAAAATAACCTTGTAACTTGCACTAGATTGATTTGTTTACCTTGGTTTAATGTTAATCTTGTTTTATACTAATAATACGCTATTATCTAAAAACCATGCGCCAAAAGGCATCAATACGCGGAACCAAACTAACAATAAAAGTACAAAAGAACGTATGACCAACAACACGTTGTGGAGATTCTTCTAACATTCAGAATACAAGTTGTTTGTAGAATCACATTATGATATACATTCGTAAAGTATATTATATTTTGTAAAAAATATCAAAATATTTTTTACAAAATATAATATCTTTTTATGCTTAAAAGATTATATTTAGATTTTTTATTTGTAATGATGGATTTGATAATCAAAAAGTAACATGGAAATGCACTAAGCGCGCAGAGCTATCTCGAGTGCTAGCCACTGATATTACCTGTGTCGAGGGACAAAAGCATTTGTAATTATTTACGCACACAGTTTTGGGTCACTTCGTATTATATAAAATTTACCGCAGCACAAAGATGTGTTGTATTTTTTGCCAAGTTCTTCGGTAGTTTAAGTATCGTATATGGTTAATTATGTAAATGGGTTAGCTATATCAGCTGATGAACCATTACCTCAGCCATTACTACTGCCGTTATTTTCTTGTCCAGAAAACAAAATACTTTACCTAAATAATACCGAATATTACAGGTTGCCTCAGGACCTACTTATGCTCCACACAGTAGCAGATAAATGTCCTCGAAGACACTATGGCCGACAATTTCGTACTATTACACATATATGTAAATATATATTCAGTGCCACGTCTCCAACTGTTTCAATTTAAATTGTAATATATATGTACATCATGGGTTCGCAACGCTTGCAATGAATAGAGGAGGTGAAGCGAGGCTTTCTCTTGTAACTGAACGGGGTTTTTTGTAGCAGTACCTCATACTTATCACTATAAAAGAAATATGTTCACGCGTCAGATGTGATACTTCTTTGACGTAACAAGACAGACAATTTTTTATCTTTTATATTACTTTATGTTTGCAGAAAAACGACACTAACAACAGAGAAAACGTATTTAATAAATAGAAAGTTTTGTTATAACGCATTATTGTATTGTAATTTTTTGAAAAACTAAAATGTTGACAAGTTTTATACTAATAAACTTAATAAAAATGTGTCGGTTTTGCGCTACGGGCGTACGCGTCGTAAAAATTTACTCTTACCATTTTTCCCTAACTCATCAAAAGAGTACAGCTTCAAACATTTTGAAGGTCACACATTTATAAATTTACTCTCTTATTCCCATAACTCAGCTGAAATGTTTGAATGTTTTGCTGTTGGCGTGATTTATAGTAATATTCCGAATGGGAGATCCTGCGTGTGAGAGAGTGTAACAAGACGTATCTTTCTACGACTTACAGACATTCGAATTTTTGTACTCCGAGTATATTGAGTAGCTCCCTGGCTACTGGTGTGTTCTAATCAGAGCCATGTCAAAATGCTAAAACTTTAGGTGACAGCAGACTGTCACGTTTCGTGCGGTTTAGAAATAGCCGGTGGGCGATTGGAAGAGAAGAAGGACGGAACACAACTGCGTAGAGATGTCCTGGATAGTCATCGGAAGGCTTTTATTGACCATACGTCCCCATATACTATAAATAACGAATTGACAAAGTTTGGGGACCCCTGATTTGTATTATGCATTACCACTAGCTTTAAGTCAGCCACTACATCTGACTACTGTCCGACTATCAAGTGTTGCGACCTCGCACCTCCTCCCATCATGATTATTGAATTTTATTGCCACTGTATACACAAATGTGTGCAAATAAAAATATACTTTACAAATATACTTAGTCTGACCATATATATTGTTTCACTTAAAAATAAAAAATATATTATATTTCAATTTGGAATCTATCACCTTTATACGATTGTATATTTCGTTATAACATTTTGGTGCCAATATATTCTACAATATTTTGTAACATTAAAATGGAGTGTGATGATAAAAGGAACAGAATCGTATACGCAAAGTAGGCGAGGAGCTAAATGCAATTTTTAAAACCCTACATACACTTTGTATTAATGAAATGATTATGTGCCAGGGTTGTTAATTTGCACAATGAAACTTGCTCTGTTTGCGAGAGAGCAAGATCTGGCCGTCCACCATGTATTCGTGCGAAAAAGGTGGTCAAATCAGTAAGGGAAATCGAAGAAATCCTGTCTGAAAGCAAAACATTCTATCTCGGGAGATGAAGATGGCACCTTAATATAAAATTCGCGAAATGGTTGTACCATGTGGTATGACTTTGGACTAACAGCCTATGGTAATTTCTTAACTGACACACGAAAGATGTAAAGGGTGACAAAATCGAAGCTACTACTGAAGCAGTACGCAAAGGGAGGTTACAGAAAAATTTTGCTTAAGGGTGTGATTTTTTTTACAATTGAGCAACACTTTAATAAACAAAACGACTGTACTTATGCACAAAGCTTCACAATTAGTCGACTGAGTACAACGTGGACAGTTTCCAATTTCAGCGAAGGTTTGGTGTGGTGTTAGCTACGAAGGCACTCCTTCGTCACTACTGAGGCATATTTTTGTGAGAAAGGTATCAAAAAATGGGTACAAGTGTACCAAGATAACCTTGAGAAGGTAGTTAAGCCCTTGAGTAACGGCAAGTCCAATAACCAACTATGGTCCTTCCAGCAAGTCTCGGGACCAGATCGTAATCCTCGATCCACCCTATCTTGGTTGAAACGAACGTTCCGGACTGGATAAGGGCTGGAGACTGCGCTACATCATGTCTCGACCTTAATCTGCTGGATTATGATATTAAAAATTTCGCCACGGAAAGAGCGCGTACTTCTATTGATAACTGGCCTTAACGCTTAGGGGTCTTGTATTGCAGCCAATAGAGGCCACTTCGCATAGGCTTTCCATATTTTGTTTTATATTCGTGTATTAAACTAACATACTGTAAAAGTAGTTGATGTTATTTGCAAATAAAAAGAATATTTTTTCCTCGTTACAATATTGATGGCAGCACTAGGTATATTCCTATTCTATAATAAATGTGCTGTGACTTTTAATTCTGTAGTGTGATCACAATGACATAAAAGTTAAACCTGACAATTTGTTAAGTTTCACATGTGTACATGAGGAGCGTCGACTTACAAATATCCCTATGAGCCAGTGATAAGGTGGCTGAAAGGCTGTCGGAAGAATTGTTGAAGTCACAGTCTGACAGTGGGAGTCACCACGGCAGTATAAATTACAAGCATCCTCAGCCCATATCTTGCATAGCGAAAGATGTTATAAATCCGACACTACCTGTTTTGTAAGAGACTAGCAATCCGCCATGGCGTCACGCGTGCATAACAGGGGCCAAATTATACATTTAAATCTTCCTCAGAAATAACTCTATCCACGGTTGAAGACTGTATGGAAATCCTTACAGTAGATTTTCAGAAATACTCTCACATACAGATAGACATCTTTTGTGGACTTTATTTTATATATAAGAAGAAGAAGACAGTGCTATGCGGCATTGCAACCGACTTACCGGGTGACATGATCGGGGTGAAACCTCTCCGGGGATCCGGGGAGGTTAAAGAACGAACATGATTGTGAAGTGAAAGGTGTATTGAGATATTAGCGCGTGAATTATGTGGGAGCTAGCCGTGGGTCCCAAAAGAAACCAAAGATTTAAATAGAAGTTTTATTAACTTCACTTAAAACTAATTAAAATTATTAACTTATTTTCTAAATGACTCTATTACTCGATTCGAGAGCTAAGAACAGAATGAATTAATTGTATAATTTTAAGTATTACAAAACAAAGGATCGCTTATTCTAGAGAATCATCCAGGTCGCTCGTGTCGCAGCGCGTGCTGCTGCGTCGGCGATCTTCATTGGGGTTCCGCGCGTAATTGCTCCACCCCCAGAGCAGCAACTATTTGATATTTTTAGCGATTGCATATTTGGGCTCGCTGACAGCGTTTTCTTCTGGTGATGATCTTGTCTTCTCCCAGGTGTCTTCGGGCGATTGATATGAGGAAAATTTTTACTATTCCGAATACAAGTGCATAAAGGGATAACGTTGTATGGTACAGTGATGAATAATTGGTATGGTCAATAGTTACAGGGTTCCGTAGCAAAATTCTATTCTCCAGATGGTGCAGGCTATTGAGACTTAATGAATTTAGGGTGGTTTTGAATTTCAGGATAGATTAAGTTATTTCTGATCTCAGTGATTTTCAGCGGCTGCAGATAAAGGGATCTCATCTTCGTTATTTATTATCTTAAAGGTGTATGTTCTTAGGGAGCATTCATGCGGGTTTGTAGCTAGACTTGTAGGGAGTTCAACTGGGTCTTGGGAAAACTATTGTGTAGTGACGATCATCTAATTGTTCCATTGCTTGATTCCTAAATGTAACTTTAGTAGCGCTGTAAGCCTTGTCTAATAATTGATTGATTAAGATATTCTGAATGCAGTCTGCCTGTTCTCGTGGCTTATAGTAATTTGAACTTTCTTCGCAGAGAAGGTAATCGCCAATATTTGGGCATTCGGTCTACATTCGGTAGGTACATGAAAAATTTCCCATCTGTTACTATGAAAGGATGAGTAGGTATAAAGGTCTGATGAAATTTGTTAGGGACAATAGGAAGCTTAAGTAACTCAAAGATGTCTCTAGATATAATAGGACATGTAAATATTGTAACTATTCCCTTACCTACAAAATAACTACCTGGTTCAATTAAATTATAATATTCCCTTAGATCTATGTCCAGAATTTCATTATTGCTATAAATTTCCTTAAGTCTAGTAATCATATCGGCTAAATTATCCATACTTATCACACAAGGATGTGCGCTCTCTGCACGTATAAATCCCAAACCATTTTTTATTATAACTAGCTCTAAATATATATTGTCTGTACTTTCAGTGATCATTGCTAGAAGTTGGGCAAATTTTGCGAATTTAACTTCAGAATAGCTCTTTTTATCTAAAATTATTTTGCTTTTTATATTAAGTTTAAAGTGTAATTTATTCTAATTTGGTTCTCCACTATGTCTTTTAATATTTTTGAATATTGATTCATCCGGTCTTTATTAGCGCTCATATGGTTATCTAATTCAGAAACTAATTTTTGCTCATTTCTTTCTAATAATTCTATTGATTGATTAAATTTTTCAGCGTCAAAATGATCCAAGTTGCCTGGAAGGCCTTAAACCAATGATCCCACCCCATTTATAAGTCCCCTTTTCGCTCTATTGGGATCTAAGGTTTTTAGTTGCGATTCTATTTTTGCTAACTTAGTGTAAAGATATTCTATTTGAAGTTCGTAAATAGATAGAGTGGCATTATTGAGCTTAGTCTTAAAATAATCTAATTGGTCACTAATTGATGTAATTCGATACTCTATATCTGAAAGTTCTAGATATTGTATAAAGGTATGGTGATGAGATATAAGTCTGGTTTGGCCTAGTTTAAACGGTAGAAGTCCAGGTCCATTATCAAGTGTCTCAAATTTTATCTCTGCTGTCTTCGTCTGTGTCATGATCACTATTAGTCGATAACTGTAACAATTTTGAAGGCTTAGGTACTCGTTTCAGGCGAGCTTTAGCTACGGGTTCTTTTTTCTTAGAGGTATAGATGTGTATGGGAAGGTCTGCTAGGACAGTATAATGAGTAAACCGTGGTACAAATTTTTGTACTATCGCTAACGGATTTTTAATAATTTATCTGGTTGTGTAATAATATATTGTTGCATTAGGTGTTCCTTCATATCAAGATCTAATGGGTTCCTAGGGTCAAAATATCCTCTAATGATATCTTGGGTCTACACTTTGTAAAGCTGTGTACAGAAATTGTTTGATTTCTTGTGTCGTTTTTGGTAAGGGGTAATTTTCTATGGCTCTTATCTTATCGGGATTCGGTCTGGTGCCATCGCTGTCGATTATATGTCCTAGATAGGCGGATCCAGTTTTTTAAAAATTCAGACTTGTCCATCTGAATTTTAAAATTGGACTCTTTTAGTATGCTAAATACTTTTTATAGGTTAATCATGTGTTCTTGCAACGAGGTACTAAACACTATGATATCATATAAGTAGACAAGGCAAATGCTATTCTGAAGGTCTCGAAGGATGTTATCCATATCACGTTGGAATGTGGATGGTGGGTTCTTGAGTCCCAAAGGCATACACAAGAATTCGAAGTAACCGTGTTTCACGTTAAATGCGGTTTTAGGTATATCGTTTGGATTCACTTCTACCTGATAGAACCCAGGTGCAAGGTCAAGGGTTGTAAAGTATTGGCATTTACCTAGCTTTTCTAAAACGTCGGTGATGTTAGATGCTTTTGCTGCTGCTTTCTTTGCACTACACTACACATATAGGGGAGCTCCAAGCAAAGTCGGAATGTCTTATAACACTTTGCTCAAGCATTTTTGATATTTGGTCTGTAACTTCTTGTCTATGTATAAAAGGGTAAAGGTACATTGTGTTATATATGGGTATTTTGTCATGGGTTCGAATGTTATGTTTAATTTTATTTGTAAAGGGTAACGGTTCTTCATCTATATAAAATATATCAGCATAGCGTTTACATAGGGTCTCTAGATTTATTCTTTCTTCAGTATTTAAATGATCGGTTCTTAGACTGTCTAACACTTGCTTTACACGATTTGGGTCTGGTTCGTTATGGGAACTTTCAAAGTTAAATAACTATATATTTACAGGTCTGTCATATGAAATTTGGATATCTTTGTTTGATATGTTTTTAACTTCTGCTACATCAGTTTTATCTGTGACTGTGGTAATGAATTCGTTAATAACGCAACTGTTCAGGAACTGTTTAGTATAAAAACATCTCCATCGTCGTGACTAATCGATATGTTTTTGCATTGATAACGAGATAATGGTATTTTTGTATTATCTGTTATTAATATATTGTCCCTTGGGTGGATTTTACATCCTACCAACAGATCCAATCTTATTAAATCATCAAAATAATTATGAAATTTATAAATAAATAGTTTAAAATTTTTGTTTTCGTTAAATTCTGCATAACTAGGCATCAACATGGAATTTTCATGGACACATGTCACACGAGAATTAGTGACCTCGAAGGGATCACACATCTTTAAAATGTGAGCGAAATATTTACCTACTGCTGCAGGACTTATGAAAGATTGATTTGCCCCTGTATCGTTCGAAAGTTTTAATTGCGGGTTGTGTTGATTTAATTCTATTCGGGTGTGGATTTCTGTTCTGTGTTCTTTTTCGAAAATATCCTGAGATGTACTCGGCGTGGGATAACTAGATTCCGTGTCATCTTCTATAGGTGATAAGTCGTATGCTTGCGGGTCATAAAGTTGTAATTGAGCCGTATAACATAGAAGTCGTTGTAGCCATCGTTCGGGTCATAGTATATTGGATGGTCAGAGTAATCATCCTTATTGTAATAATCGTAATCACCATTGTCATAGAACTCATTAAAATTAACCTCTCTTGTTTTGAAATAGTTTGACGTAGGAGGATTACCGAATTTCCGCCAATCGTGACCTGTACTCGCGTAGTGGCTTACTTCGCTCACGGGCTTAGGGCCAAAAGTATTTTGTGGTGGAGGTCTATTTGGTATTCTAAATCCACTATTACCTTAATCCGGTAACGGTGCTCTGAACATTTGCTGAGTGCGCTTTGGTTGCATTGGCATGCGTTGCGGCGGCTAAAATTAGGCTTTTGCCAACTAGGGCCATTTAAAAAATTAGGCAAATTAAAACTATTATTAATTGGTGGTCTTTGTGGATGCTGAGTTAAAGGTGTTGATGATGATGATGGTTTACGTTCCATCGCCAAATTATTATTGTTGGGGGTGTAATTGACGTTAATTTCATCTTGTACAAACTCCAAAGCCTTTTCTACCGTTTCGGGCCTCATACACCATACGCGGGACTCGTGAGGATCTTTCAAACCTCAATGCTTGCAGAGTTAACTTACTGTATGAAACTCTTTTTGCCTCCACTGTGGTGGATAATAACTCTTGCAAGGATACATACGACATGATGGTACTAGAAAGCTTTTGGACCTTATCGTAGAATTCCTGAGAGGTTTCATTCCCCTGAGTGACCAACGCTAAGTCATTATAGACGGCGGTTTCATCCCTCTGATCGGCAAAATTATTTACCAGAGTATTTCCTATGCCTATCCGATTCTCCGGTATGCCGTTTGAATTTATGGTGCGGGCTGCAGGACCAGTGATTTTATTTGAAATCCCGATCCTGTACGTAACCCAATATAATTTGATCACACAATCTAATAAATCTTGGTAGTATGTGAAGATTCCCATCAAAGTTGTGAACCTGGCCTTGTCGGAGTCCATGTTAAAAACTATCATTTTAACATAGTTTAAATTTAATATTTCTCGCTCACTGGCGCTACTTTGAGAGCAATCTAAACTCTCGGTATAGTTATTATAGTCTAGAACTAAACTATCCTGACTACTTAAATCTAATAGAGGGCTATTCGAGCTATCACTTATACGATGATTCGAGTCTACCATACTTTCCTTATGGACCTTCCTTGAGGATGTGGGCCGGTCACTATCTTTTGAGGGTCGGAAAATTTTAGACGAGGAAAGCATCTTTAGGAAATAAATTCAATGGTCTTACATTACTCGTCGACTTCTCTGGTTTCAATTGGATGCACTGAAGGTGAAGCGCGCCCCGGCTGCGACCTCGTAGTTCAGATTACTTTGCGAATTGCGTCGAAATATCCTAATGACTGCGCCAATTATGTGGGATCCAGCCGCGGGACCCAGAAAAGAGCAAAGGTTTAAATTGAAGTTTTATTAACTCCACTAAAAACTAATTACAATCATTAACTTATTTTATAAACTCAGAATAGAATGAATAAATTGTAAAATTTAAAGCATAACAATAACTAAGGAATGCATATTCTAGATAATCATCCAGGTCGCACGTGTAGTAGCGCGTGCTGCAGCGTTCGCAATATTCTTTAGGGTTCCGCGCGTAATTCGTGTTACACTTGATTCAAACAACATTAATATCAGCAATAACACCATTTCACTGCTGATTATTTTTCTCATACCGTGCGTAATAAACATTATAAATGCGAAAGTTCCTCTACATGTAGTTTGAATATTTGTTACTCAGTCGCACCAAAACTACTGAACCGATTTTGATGTAACTTGGCAATGTTGTAGCTCATGTGCCAGAATAACATATAGGGTAGAGAAGTACTAGTATTTGTACGTGGTTTTGTCTGCAATCCACATTGGTAACACCCAGTCGTTTTACAAGGAGAAGCTAAAGAAATATTGATAGTAGTACCAAAAAATCAATATTATAAAAAAGAGAACATTTTATGAAATCAGGAGATTCTGTGTCTAGGTGCTCGGCGTTGTTTTGTGTGGTCATACGACGGCATTATATATTTAAATATTGACATATAATTGCTAATTATTATATTAGGAGTTGATAATGTATTGGAGAATCAATTTTTTGTCTGACCAATGGCGTTTAATCTTCTAACATAAGATGCAACCTGTTCCACAAGTTTTATCACTGTATTCTATACAATGAAAAATTGGTACTCCACCGCTTTGTCCCTAAATAGTGGTTTTATTATGATACTATTACATATACCATTAACAAAATAATGTCGTTTGTAATAGGCGTAAAGCTGTCCCGAAGCAGCTTAAATAACGCCGGCCACGACGGCACCGTTAAATCACAAGAACTTATTACATGTAATGAACTTTAATTATTATTTTGGATAAGGATGTAGTAAATTTTACAAGATCAGCTGTGAATTTATTAATAATGAATGTGTAAAATTGATCACAATCACACGTAATAAGGATGTAGCACTTACTCGCGCCTGACCGTAGTTTATTGCGTATCTATACATTGATATAGATCTTCAACTAGTGTCCGATGTATCTTAAATAATTGTCAACGTTTGCTGCAAAATAAAGGAAAAATTCCATTGAGTAAGGCTCTCCATGTCCAATATTCTTGTATAATTTCTCAATTTTTAGCTTCTATTCGGATAAGGGCAGGTCCGAGAACGAAAACCCTCCATCGGAGCAGCAACTGACATGTCATAACCCTTCCTAAAACATCTCCAAGATGTATATTGACGTAGCTGGCTCAACATTTGCAACATGACTTGTTATTTACTACACAATCGTAGATTGTTTCCTATTAGGCATTAGTAAATTATTAGGTTTTTCACGACCAGTGACCATCATTTAAATGGTCGAGTTTCTTCACGATTCAGGCGATTTCATTTGTAAGCGCTACATTTGAGTCTCCTTCATCTGCCGATCTTGTAGATATAATATGATGACTATGTTATATATCGACGCAAAAAAGCAAAGACTCTATTTTTTTATCGATAATTCAAAACCAGGCAAAAGCTTAACTCAAATAAATCAGTTCCTGTATAGCTCTTCTGATAATAATATTTTTTACTTATATAGAATGGACCCTTTTTAGGGTTCCGTAATAAACAAGCACATAGGGGCATAGTTTCAACATTTCTACGCTCGTCCCCCGCAGTTTAGCTCAAAAACTATCAATACTAATTATTTGTAATTCTGTTTAAGTGTTACACGTTAATCGAGCGGACAGAAATAAAAAAAACATGATATTTTTTTCGTTCCTCCATCGTGTACTGTTGGGAAGGCATTTGAAAGTGGGAAGATCGTTTTTAGAAACCTTTAGTAAACCAATCGTGAGAACTAAAGTTTCCGATATCACGTGGGAAGACGAAATCCGTGCAATAGGTGGTCCGGGATGGATGCGAGTAGCAAGAGATCGACTATCTTGGCGTTCATTGAAATAGGCCAATGTGAAGCAGTGGACCGATAAGGGCTGATAATGATGATGATGAGAGCATTCGTACTTATAAAGCTATAAGAGGTCTTCTAGTAGTTTCAAAGTATTGTATTTTATTTGAAAATAACTTTTTCTATGGAAATCCAAAAAAATGAAAGAAATAGTATGTTGGAAGTCAAGTTTAGTAGCTATAGTGGCTTTTAATTAATGATGTTATGTTTTCCGAAGAAAATGTTTTCCGATAACAGGAGATAAACAAAAGTTTTACATGTAGAAACCTATACAAATGTATGAGCAGAAATTATCCTTACATTTGCTCAAACCTATACAAATGTATGAGCAGAAATTATCCTTACATTTGCTCAAACCTATACAAATGTATGAGCAGAAATTATCCTTACATTTGCTCAAACCTACACAAATGTATGAGCAGAAATTATCCTTACATTTGCTCAAACCTATACAAATGTATG
>JAFELO010001218.1:0-20754 GCA_017140195.1 Eumaeus atala | reverse complement strand
CTTGAAGTCAAGTGTTAAATTACAAGTATAGAATATGGTAAAATTATATATTTAATACGACAAGTTTATAGTGTTCATGTCCAGCCCAGGCATATTATTTTATTATTTTTATTACGTGCAAATTATTTAGTTAAGTGTTGAACGTTTAGTATAAAATGTATTTCTCCTTACCTTACAAATATGTTATTTTACATAATATTTCAAATGACGGCTATACCCATAACCTACATGGAACAATTCATAGTTGTTACATTCCGGTACCAGCATAAAATGACGAATATGACGTGATTTGTGTAGTTTATGATTAACGAGGCGAAGAGTCATAATATTATGACTATCGTCATAATATTCCAGTTTCGTTGTGTCCAGTTGCCATTGACAAATTTCAGTCACACACAGCTACATTAAAAAACTTGTAGCATGTGAGTGTGTATTACTATATTTCCATTCACCCCACGCTAGCGTCCCTCGAGCTGATAATAATGATACCTAATTACGAATTAAAGTCAATATTCAGGTGTATTTTGCATACATACTTGTCGTCCTCTCTTCACTGCTTACAGTGGCTGAATGTGACACATAATCCAGCGCACACACAGTCACAGGTTCGAATCCAGATGAAAAAAGAACCTGTATATCCAAAGTACATTATATTGTGTTTCATACATGTAATCTTGTGTATATATATATATATATATATATATATATATACACAAGATTATATATATATATGTGTAACTTATGTGATATGCGTTTGATATTATGTGTATGTTTGCAGCTCACCGCGAATGAATTCTGCTTTTACCACATTAATTAATAACTAGTTATGTAATAAAAAAATACGGATTTATGTAATTTTAAGAACGATATCCACACTCCCTTTCTTGTCCAAATATTCAAAACTACTCTCTAAAACCATTTGTATATATCTGTCTGATAAAAAGCATATGAATACTAAGGCTATTTAAAGTTATGGTTAACTATTTTCATCATTATATTATCATGATCTTCAGTAAAAAAGTTAATGCAATCGTTTAGGTGAGACTTAGAGATAGATAATACCTAGCAACTTATCACTTTAGAGATAACCGGTGAAACCGGCCCTCAGTATTCTGAAACGCGACCTCTACTTAAAAATCACAGCTTGTCATGTTTTATCTCTTGTCAATTACGATGGACTTGATGTTATTTAATGTGGTACCTGCAGTACATGTAATTATTATGCTATCGATGTTCTATCTCACAGGGTTGGTTTGGCTAAAAAAATAGAAAAAAATGTATCAGTGTACGAAACGCAAATAGCGCGCAGCGCCGTACAAGTATGACGCGCACAATACACACGCGCTCACTGACATTTGTCACATTACAAATAGAGCCGAACAGACTTCGTAAGATTGTATAAGACAGCCTAGTCGTTCATTTATACTGTGCAAAATTACACTGGTTGCATTATTATTGATGGTTTATGATTAATATTGCACAATAATTGAACACAAGTTGGAGCAAGTTTTATGTTTGTAAGGCATGTGTAATGTGTGTTACATAGTATTTCCATGTGCATTTGTGTGTTGTAATTTGTGTACGTGTTGGTATTTACATGAAACTGAAATATGTTAAACATTTTAGGTGGGATCCGGATTTCTCGTCCGTTCCGCAACCATGAAGAAAACATATACATCAACGAGGTGGGCTTGATTTTCTTATATTGAATAGAGGAGGGCGTGAAAGAGAAATGGTATATCCTAAATATTAGAAATATTTTGGCATCCTCCTTCCCCTCGCCCACTGGGCCATCGGCTACTCACAAAACCGCACGAAACGCGACACTGCAGATGTCACTTTACGGCGGTGTCATGTGAGCGAGAGGTACCTCCCCGTGCCGGCTCAATTCCGTTGCATAGGACGATGTAGTGTCATGCACTATGCATGGGGAAAATGAAAGATGGTCCAGAAGGGTCCATGGGACTCTGTCTCTAATAGAATCTCTATTTAAAAGTAGTGAAGCATCACTAATGATAGTGATGTCCTCTTAAACGCAACCCTAAACGGCGAATCTTATTGTTCGTTAACATTGGCTAACTGCAATCTAACAAACAATATAATACCGGGAGTTGCATGTATGTTCCTATTTCAAGTAAAAACTTCTAATCGGATTTAGATGACATTTGGCACAGATATAGATTACATTCTGGGATAATAAAATCTTTCTTTCTTAACTTTTAATTTCTATCTCAGAAAACGTGGCTCCCATGGGGTGTAATTTACGCAGATGAAATTGCGGGGCATGACAATACGAGTTAGTTGGGGATAACGCCGCCCACAAATCTTTATAGACAACCATTATTGTTAACCGAGACCGAAGATAACAAATGATCTGTAAGGCACTATAAAAGCATATCAAAATGTTTCAACCGCAACTGCTAAGTATAGAAAGTACTCGAGCCAAAAGCATTTATGCTTCCGACTTAATAAATTACAATCATTGTAATAATTCCAATTTTGCCGCATCTGTTTATCTACCATTAAGCGTACCCGTTAGCAAAGAAACACAAGCACAACAACTTTTAAAACAGCTCACGAACTTCACCGGTAAATATTAATGGTTGCGGAAAAACGAGTACCCCTCTTATAAGAAGAGTAGACCAGGGCCAGTGAAGGCGCGTAAATGCGTTTCCCTGCATCAACAAAAAAATTCATGCCAGGTCCATATGCTGGGCACTTAACCTACAAAATAAGTTGAAAATAATGCAAAAGTAACGATTTATTTTTCAACATAATATTCTCCTCTTAGTTCGATAAATTTTATTCAGTGATGCTCCAACTTTTAAACTCTTCGGAATAATAGGATTTCTCGATGCCGATTCTACTTAGATTTCTGTACGACGAGTGACATTTTGCTGTGAAGAACCAAAGAGGCAGTAAAGAACGGCAGAACAAGTAGCACGGGTCTGAATTGAAAAAAAGATGTAGGGGGTAGCAGATTGTATATTTTGCAATATTCGCTATTGTGCCCTTTTGCCGGTAGTCAAAGTACATCAAATAGTGAGAAATTTAGTGAATAGCCAAAAAAAGATGATAAATATGGTCGCAGCCACGGGTGTAGTCTTCGACTCCTACAGGTTATCCAGGTGAAGTCCACTATTCCGACTGATTTTCTAATCTCTAGTGTGCAGCAGACAATTCATGTTATGTCAACGGACACTTATTAATGGAAGAACTACGATTCCCTTAAAAAAAACAAGTACATACTACGAGTATAATCGCACATTTATATTATATATATACGTCGCTTTCCATTTTTATAAAATCCCCGGGTTACACCAATACGTTTGTACTTAACATAGGCGGTCAAAACAAAAGCACGAGCGCGATTCATTGGTACGCTTTTGTTGCGATAGTGACGCCACGTACCAGTGACGGTATGGCAGTAAGTACAAACTCATCAAGCCGGCCTAGTAACAGTTCCATCGCAGGCAGCTTATCTCCGTGGATATGGCCTCCGTAGAGAAAGTATTAACACTATTATTACAATCGTGAGGGAATATCTGAAGCTGTACTTTTTATTTGTATTTAATTAATACAAGTTTACATAAAACTCAGCTCTTTAGAAAATATACTAGCTGCGGCCCGTGGTTCAATTCGCCATAATTTCGATCCTTTCGTACCAACTTTCTACCTTTATTGCACCGCTTAGCAGGAGGGCCTCTCGTATACGAAGTTCGAGTTACGGCTACCCATTGACTAAGTTTATATATTAAGAAGACAGGTTAGACGTAATAGAAGTATATTCATATGCTGGTGTTGTAGCGGTTCGAATGGCCTTTGGTGGCTGGAATTCTTGAGGAAGAGTTCGTTGCTGTGGAGCTGCGGGTACGGAACCGGTGGGGGCCACCTGAGATCCTCGGCGGTTACCGGCTGGAGCTGCGGCCCGTGGTGTACGACGGACAGCTCTCCGTCACCGACACCATGGTAGACGAGCACAACAAATCTGTTCCGGTAAGTGAAAAATCCTCTTATAAAAACTACGGCATCAACTTTAGTAGCTTATTCACAGTCGATCGGTAGGACCAATCTGTTGGCACGGTTGGATCTCGCCAATCAACGTCCAACCAACACGACATATCAACTTCCCTATTGATATGGCATTTCATAAGTTTTCTACCGATTGTATATAACGATTTTCAGACTCGTATGTAGACACTATCTGGCAACATGTTTTCATCCCGCATTTGAATTTATGCAGGTTTCAATTCGCTAACACATTTCGACGTTAATCATTTAACATATACCATTTTAGTTAAAGTCAAGCTGCATTGCAGCCTAAGTAGAGCCGACACGCCGCGGAGGTAGTTCCAACGTTGTAAGTTGGTAGCACCAACGTGAAGTAACAACTATACAGTCTCACTTCACCCAACATAGAGGTAATAGAGCTACGCGCCGCGTATGTGATTCCAATAACGAGAAGCGCGATTCATCAAGCATTCACTACACGCGACGGCTCGCGCTATGCGTGACAATGTCGCGAGTTCCTTTATTTTTGTTCACCCAACAAGTGCTCAACGCGCTTTTAGACATTTTCGTTTTAAAACAAAAATCATAAATTAGCATGCACTGACGCGTGCAGTAGGATACAATATTACTGCGAGTGGTCGCAACTCGCAACCACGGCGGAGTTACTAACGAACCTCGACATAAACACGAACTGAACTCGAGCACAAACTGTAGCAACAGATATACATAGTGCCATGTTTTATTGCACCCGAATTCATCGGGATCCGGGATAATTATAACTGTAATTATCACCATCCATAGTTCAATTCTCAAACATATAATATCATCTAAAAGATACATCTATGCAGTCGGGTTTCATGCGGTCTGTGAGTTTCCAGTGGCCCATTGAAGGGGAGGGGGAAAGAAGGGCAAACCCACCAATGGAAATCTGCATAACAATTATGCAGATTTCTATAGGGTATAGCCATCAAGGGCTCCGAATGTCCTTATGTCCCCATATATCTATCAAATGTAAAAAGTAAGCTGTAGTTGTGCTGCTTTGCAGGCAAATGGGCCGGTGCAATCAGGGCGATTCTCGCTGACATAATACCGGCTAATGGGAGTTCCATGATCCGTTTCCTGAATGGGATGGGGTAAAAGAGACTTATCTTGATATTTTTTTTTCACACCTCCAGCACACAATCGAAGTTTTCATAATCGTCTATATCGTTTTAGAAAATATTATATAGCCTATCTTCATTACGGATAACGTAGAATTCTAATGGTAAAATAATTTATCAAATCAGTCACGTAGTTTCGGAACATATTCGTTGCCGGCCCAAATTCGCTGCTATGCAGCATGGCACTATCTCTTACTGCATGATACCTTTGAAGTTCATATTGAATGCCAAGTTAATATATAATTATGTCATATTTTACGACTGTAACACTTGTAAACTGTACAACAACAAAATGATAAAATCTAAAGATGCTGTGTCACGCCCCGCTTAATCTTATTACATGTTATGTATTCTTACATAACATGTAATAAGATTAGCCATTACTGTACCTCGCCGTGCAGGTGCCACTCGCTCACACAATACACTATTTCTCCCTAAAACGAATACAAAACTCACGACAGCAACATATCTTCTCGCAAAGTTAAATACGTATATTATTCTTAAGTGTATAATCATATTTATAAGCAGTCTTCCAAGCATGCAGACAACCAGACATTGTGCGGATGCTTATCTTCTCATTCATTTGTCATCAGATTTTTTATCCCATTCCTGACATACGTGACATACGTGATCTCACAAACTACACGGAAACGCGACAGCGTAGCCATCGCTTATGCTGGTACCTTGTGAACGAAAAATGCATCTCCGGCTGTACTTCCCCGATTAAGCTGCAGAACTGAGCTGTTGCTATATATATCTAAAATGTCACATATTATTAAATATATATTACTACTTGTTGAATACAAAGAAATCATTCCATTTTTTTAATTCGCTGATAAATTCTTCGAGCTGCCTAGAAAGCGAATTCATAATTGCTTCTATTTGAAGTTAAATAATCTGACATTAACAGGAAAATCAAAAGTATATCAGAACTTTTTGAAATACTAAAGCATTCTTAATGAGAAACTTTGTGTTAGTTTCTTTTAACGGAGGTCTCTGGTTTAACAGTACGTAACAAATAAGTGTGTCAAGGCTTTGAGTACGGCTATATTTCGATTCCAAAAAAAGGTGAAACTCCATTTTCAATGACCGCCATTTTCAAATAACGCGACTGCGGGACGGTGTAGCGACGACTGCGGCCCGGCTGATTTCACTGATATACACTTCGATAAAATTTCAAATAGATATAGGCGTATGACTATAACATATAACAATTATATATATAATAATAAGTCGACCGTTCACCAGGTGGGAAGACGATCTCCGTGCAGTAGCCGGTCCGGGATGGATGCGGCTATGTCCAGCAGTGGACCGATAAGGGCTGATAATGATGACATTGATAATTGGCGTATGACATATTTAAATTATCTCATCGGGATCGTGATCATTCTACAAAGACCTGGTAATCGTCACAGCCTCATTTAAAGGTCGCAAAGATAATTCTACTTTGACTAGCCAAAATGGTTAGGATCATCTTGGATATCGTTTATTTAAAAAACGTCAAGTGCTAATATGCATACACATACGATACGCTTATATATGCACATGCGTAAGCCCATCCATTCACACACACACCTACATGAAACAAGCACGCACGCCACCAAAACGCACACACACAGTCAATTTGGTTATTTTTTATTTTATTTATTTAATAGTAGTAGGTTCATCCACAATTGACCACATGTAATAATAGGTCATGAAAATACAGACACATAAAGAATAAATTAAACATATAACAATTACTTAGAGACGAACTCAGCTTACAATTAGATAACTGAGATAATAAGAATAAAATGTATCAATATAATAAAAAAAAATACAGTTAAACATTAAAATAACAATGCACTAATAGTCAAGAATAGAATATGTCAATTTGGTTCTAAATAGTAATAAAAATTAAAATATGCAATTTTATTTAGCTGTAAATAGGATATAAATACAGCTTTAGGAGATAATAACCATGGAATATATTATATTACATATTTTTTAACAAATTCATACAGAAAGATGAAGGCTTGTCAAAGTGTAGATCCCCAAATTTACTACAGGAGTTGATGACTCTAACCATTCTACATAGTGGAGAATTCAAACCAAGGACTTCCCCTACGGCAATATAGAGGCATTACTGGTTGTCGCGGGTATCTCTTTGGGATTCGTAAATTTATCAGCTCCAAAAATTGAGTGCATTTTATTCTGTTCCTTATAATCTTATACAGGAAAAAAGCATCGAGAATTTGTGCTCGTGTGACACAAGCATGGAAACAGTTCTAGTAAAGCGAGAAAAATATTTAAGTCGATCGGTATATGACGACAATTCCTTAGATTTACCAACAGAGAACGCTAAGTACCACATAAATCTTTTCTGGATTACTTCTAACCTAAGAGTATGGGTTGCATAATGGGGTCTCCACACCTGTATACAGTATTCCATTATACCTCTAACTAAGCTGTTATAAAGTAGTATTTGGGTTTTAGGATTACGAAATTCCTTGGAGCTCCTCATTCCGAAACCCAGCATTTTGGTAGCCTTTGCTACAACTCGCTCGATTTGAGGAATGAACGTTTGGTTTTATCAAAAATTACGCCCAAATCTTTAATCGTTTCAACTTTCTGAATTACTTAATCTCCAACATGGTGAATATATTCAATAAGTTTGTTTTTTCGGGAATAGGTTATAGTGTTGCATTTTTTAATTCTCAATTTCATAGAATTATCGTCACAGCATTGTTTCAAATTTAAAAGATCATTTTGTAATAAAATAGTATCATTCGGGGAGTTAATTTTTTTTTTTTGATTTGGATGAAGACAAATAATCTGTAACGTCATTTGTGAAAAAAGTAAATAGGACGGGCCCCAAATGCAAACCTTGAGGTACACCAGAAGTAATAATGCCCGTTGATGACCATTCAGAACTACATAAAAAGCTCATTATATATCCTGCGGCATGAGCAATGTTTAATATGTTCAAAATGTTACAAAATGTTTTAGCTGTTATAAATAAATACATTTTTTTATTATATACACTTACTGGGATCTGAATGTCTAGAAACCGGATGTGGCTGCTTTCGTAATCATCAAACATAGTTAAGCCATCTCGATCATGTCAGATTTCAAAGGAAGAAAACCACATACTTTATTTTATTTTATTTCCGCTAGTAAATCACAAATAACACAAACATGGACACAAGACAAAATAGCAATTAAATGACAAGTTTAATTATTTATTAGTTATAGAAATATACCTTAAAATATGTAGTATTATAACATACATGCAACTGTCATATTAAAATCTATCAATTATTCCTATTTTTTGCCTAAACAGCTTCTCTCGAGATCATGCTTTAGTAGGCAACACCTGGATACCTGGACACAGTCCTACGAGACGAAACACATGGTTTTATTAGGTTCAAGTCCGACAAAACCAGATGGTACTGAGATCAGCAATAGACCCGCTGAGATGGTAATTTCTATGCGAAAAGAAAGCCTAAACAGCTTGTCACATAAATATACATAATATTTGAAAATATTGCCCGGTAACTTTCGGCGCATCACCAATAGAAAATGTTAATAAAATATAATTAACCTTCTCGCCATTGAATCTGTGGTGTAACCTTAGTGCCTGAGGTCCTTCATTAGATCGGCCAAAATATGTCAATAATAATACTTCACAAATACTTGGCGCAGCCATCTGACTTAATTTGATCGAAATTATTAAATTAACTAAGCAAATAATAACACCCCTTTAGGTTATTAGGAACTTAATGCCGGCCCTGAATATTCTTAGTCGAGACGTATTTTTACATTGTTTCTTATATCATGACAATTATAAATAAGGTCCACTGGAAAATGAACCAAAGACTATCAACATTTACACTATCAAAATTCTGAGTGAGTCTACGAGGTACGGCTACATCGTGTAGCCCGTAGCAGGTGCTACGCTATTAATATTAACTAGCTCCATGTCGCATATTGCGTTCGTGCTTAATATACCTTGCCATTAATATTGTAATAGAAAGAAATATATCCTAATTTAAAATAACATTTATTACTTTTATAGTGTGTTAGTTTCATACACTAATATGAAACGATTAAAAATATAAAAAGCTTAATCGAAGCCCTGTAAACGTTGAGGCCAGTTATCAATAGGAACACGCACTCTTTCCATGGGGACATTTTCACTGCTAATCGTATGGATTGTTTGAAGTTTAACTAAGTTTGTCTTGAGTAAGTGATCTCCAAATTATCATAGCGTTACGGTGTAGCGTAATCTTCAGCTCTGATCAAGTCCGAAACGTTAGTTAATCACGATCTGGTCCTGAGTCTTGCAGGAAGGCCCATGCTTGCTTAATGAATATGATGATTTTAGGGGCTTAACATTCTTCTCAAGAATGGTATGTATTATAATATTATTATGTACTATTCCAATGCTTAAATAGTTACCTGTATTCACACTTCGCTTCTCATAAACTTGAGACGAATATTCATCACGTATATTTATTTTACCTTGAAACACGTCCGAGTAACCAAAAATTGAAAATCGGCGTATTTCCCCGGTGGCTACATTTCCCGCAGCAAATAGCGGCCGGCGAGTAGTCGTTGGTTTTACGTTGACTTTCCTTATTTATTTACTACTACATACTTTAAAAAGTTTATGTAAATGTTGTTTTTATTTTTATAATATGGGAAAGCGAATCAGCTGTCGGACAGCTGTTAAGCAAAAATGTGGTCCTCCTACCGCGTTCACCTGCAATGGGCTCCCGGAAATCTGATTCTATCAAATGCGACATAGTAGCCGCCGCCCTACGTGAATATAGCATGAGCGAGAGTTAGCTCCCCGGTCATATCGGTCCATTTCAGCTGCATGCCATGACACCTCTTATCGTTTTCTACATCTGCCTGTACAATGAGAACCGGATCATACAGTTCGACTGTGAAAATATTAATTTTGGTTCACATGACACTTAAGCCATAATCTGCATCGTGTTTTGAAAGAGGTTTTAAAATATAAGGTTTTATAAGGTTCTTGTTTTCGCATCGTGATAAAAGCACTAGCGGATATATTTTGATCAATCAGGCTCTTCCATTGCGTCTACATGCTTAGTATGACATATTGCGTTATATTATTCTAATAAATTTACATATTTATTAGAATAATATAGCGCCATATCATCGTGTCATCGTGTCTGTATAAGATGTAACCGAAAATATATCACACTCATACACACATACTCATTCTCTAGTAACTTCATCAAGTGTAACGACTGAGATAATAAAAAATCCACTAATAGCACCACCTTTTTATTCGCAGCTAGCGATCGCTCTAGCCCAACGTCCGAAATACAATTCCGAAAATAACAAATTAAAACAACCTTTACGTAAAAAACGTAAATTTATTCTATTTGACAGTTGATCTTTTTATTTAAAAACGTCTACAGAAGTGAACCCATGTGTCTGTATTGTCATGTCCATATTATAATCTTTATCTGCATTAAATTTCAATTTCGTCCATTGGCACAATTTTCTACTAAAGACCTTTGTCAGAGACATGCCAACAGCACCGGCGCCTATTAGGCATTTCAGTCCTTAAATGTTAAATAAACAAACTAACATCGATTACGCTTTTTCTGTTTACTTACTTGATATTAGAGGCATACGGTGATTCGGGGTGAGATGTATATCTATGCTATATATATTGACCATTAGGTTGTAACATTGTTGAGTAACATTGGTGTTAGTGGTTCGCGCGGATGTTAATCATTACAATAAAACTACTTTTAGGACTTTTACTAACGCGCTTTTTTAAATTATTTATTTACCAATATTACAGTGATTTCTCAGTGCTGCAACCCCCCTACTAAATTTCACGTTACTAGATACAGTAGTTTTGATTGTGCCAGTCGGATTTTCCTTTTATAGATAGAGATAACATAACCATTAATAATAAGTCATCAGTCGAGATATACGGGCTTCTGTGAGACATATTTAATCTCTTACGAGCTTCAGGACGGTTTCCTAATAATTCGTACAGCTCCAGTGTTTGAGTGTAGACGCGTCGTGCGAACATTATACTTATGAAGTTTTACGTTTAACTGTACGATAATGGATCGTGTCTCTCAGTTGTGAGAATTTTATACTACTGCATTGCACTCAAAGCAGGCTGGCGAGATTTACTAGAATTTACTTGAAACATGCGTAAAACTCATTGGATAGGATGAAGTAGGAGGCCGCTTATATAGGGCCTATTATAATACAATATACTGACATTTGATGTCCACCTTTGGTCGAGCGAATATTTGTATATATGCCTACCCCATTAGGGAACAAAAGTGAAAATATGTTGTTGTTGTTGTGGAACGGATTTATAGTTATAGCGGCAGATGTTACCAACACACATAAATTGTGTTGGTAACATCTGCCGCTATAACTGCGACTGCTCGTTTGTGGCCTCAATTATGAGGCAATCGGATAGCATTATTAAGAAAGCCTTTAAATTATATAGCTACACCTCAAATCTTATACACCCGGCGTTGTCACCACAAGACTGTAATCTATTATAGTATTGTTTATGTTTTCTGATGACTGTCAAATGCCCATAAAAATTCACATAGATATTTAACTGTACTTATAATTATATATTTGCACTTTATGCACAGGTGCTTGTATTTGTCAATAATACACGCTCCATTATAAATGAAATTGTACATAAAACTATTTAAAGCACCGACACACTGTCCCTTAATCAACAAAATTGCGGGTCTGCTTGGAAATGGTGATTTACTTCGCCTAATTGACATCCGCATAATGAATGATGCCACTCAATAATTGTGTTGCATTTCCTAATTCAGATTACTACACTATTATACACTAATATTAGTGTCAATTGCCACAAAATGACTCTGCTATTTTCGAGCAGTCGACTGTACGGTGGCAACACGTCCACTTACCTCTGTGTGTGGGTGTTGCTATGCGTCGTTAGTCACCAGAAGCCTCTAACTGCTCTTATAGTATAAAGACAATCATATCCAACACTCTGAAACAATACAAAACACAAAAGAACACCGAAATTATTGTGAGTATTATAATTTAAATAAAAGTAATATATGTATTTTAAATCAATAAATTTGTGGAAATAGCATAAACAATATATTTTTTATTTAAGTTGTAATATGAATCTCCATCAGGAAGTGATAATACACTCCATCAACTATATTTTGAGTATTTATGCTGCAGTGAACCTCTTTGAAATTGGATCGTAAAATATACCAGGTATGTTCGAAGTTATTCCCCATGCTCTTTGCATAATATTCTACTTGAAAGGGTTTTCATAGTATTAGGGGTGAGCACGAGCAATCGATGCCAATAAAAATCTACTTAATTATTATGCCAGTGCACTGCCCTCGTTTCCTCTTTTCCTCCAATAGACCACCGGCTACTCACAAACAACAAGAAATGGGACGCCGAAGATTTTACGTCGGCATCCTGTGAGGGAGAGTAACCTCCCCGGTTGTGAAAGCCCAATTCCGGTACAATGCAACATGGCACTGACTCTCACCAAAATGTCTGCAATGCCATTGGCTCGGAAATTATTTTACATTCAATCTTTTCGAGGTAAACATTTAAAACAATAGAAAACAACCACCCCGGTTAGAAAGTTAACGTGCCCATAATGAAGTAGCATGTTGATATTTCCGCACGCCTGGCGGAGTGCCAATGTCCTCACTCGAGCAACAAGTACCGTTCTGTTCCTTCCACACCGACACTTGTTGATTAACTGCTTTGTGTTTGTTTTGTTGCCACTTTGTGTTTTTTTCGCCACTTTGTGTTTGTTGCCACTTTGTGCTTGTTGCCATTTTGTGTTTGTCGCCACTTTGTGTTTGTCGCCACTTTGTGTTTGTCGCCACTTTGTGTCTGTTGACACATTGTATTTGTTGCCACCTTGTGTTCATTACCACTTTACGTTTGTCGCACATTGACGTTGAGGTTTAAATGTATTTAGCTAAACCCGGTACTGTCACAATAAGCTGAAACTTCTCCTGTGTTGGTCATCAGAGATTGCTATTTGGATTAAGCTGTACAATTCTTACTCTAAGTATTGTTTGGTTTTTTATGTAGAAGTTTTTGAGTATACAAAGATTATTAAATAACCTAGCTCTTAGCCGCTGCTACGCTCGTATTGAAGCAAGTCTCCGTATTTTTTAAATAAACTAAAGTATCCTATGTCCTTTTCCTATCACTAATAATGTGTGCAAAATTACATAATAATCTTTTGAGTAGTTTTAGCGTGAAAGCGTAACAAACAAACTTACATCTTATTTATAATAATAGTACGTATTAGTTGGGATAAATAAGATGGTCTTTTTGATACGCCAATTGATGCACTGTCTACCTTTTGCCTACCCCCTGCCTCTCAATAGGTCAACGGACGCTCATAAATCATTATATTGGTATAATACACAAAATAGGACATTAAATTGATAATATCTATTGATAGACACTTAACTATTTTGATAAGCGCAGCTATTGAATCCTACGTTCAACAGTGATCGAATGAATGAATCAGCCTTTAGCCGTCGCATTCAACTATTGATTTCATTTAACTATTGAATCTTTGTCACAAAATTTCCTGAAGCTTATCTATCGTAGCAATTTTTTTTGGATTTTATTTTGAATAAAATATCATAAAAATAAAAAATACATTATATCATAATAATATATAATATTGTATTCTGGTGAACTGTCGTCCAACACTTCGTTTTCCTAAATGCGGCCTCACCAGAACCTTAGTGGGCCATCTGTTTAGTACTACACCAGACCCTTACTGGGCCATCTGTTTAGTACTACACCAGAACCTTACTGGGCCATCTGTTTAGTATACTACATTATGTTATTCTATATTACATTCGGAAACTGTTAAGTATAGTTTTCACAGAAAGTGAAAATTTTTACTTTAAAAAATCAGACACAACGAACGGCCCTTTTGTAAATTTCGCGGTTTGATAAAATCCAGAATAAATTAAACTTTATTTAGCTGAGAAGCTATTGCTATATTATGCCTCTTTAAAAAATTGTAGTATTAACTAATTGGGTGCTCCGGTTTCTAATTCTACTAATTCTAATCCTGATCGGATTTAATAGTTTTTGCGTAAAAGTATAACAAATATACAAAGTTACACATTAATAGCTAGTACTTGATATAATTACGTACTGTTTTATTCACTATTTGTGAGCAGAGATAGATCGCATGTGTTTATAGAGATGTAGGTGCTTGTCAGATGTTCCATGTTGATTCTGTTAACCACATGCTCTGTTTCATCTCTAACGACATTCAAGTAAAACATCGCAAGAGCAGAATAATTTCCAATTTATAAGACGCTCAGACAGCGACGGGTAACTGAATGCGCTCCGGCACGCTCTTACGATGCTCTTGGGTACCGTCACACGATAACAACTTTTACTTTACGAACATTAGAGCACACACAAAGCGTTTTGAGTGCGCACCACTTTCGTAGCATAAGGAGGCCAACAAGGAGGCGATGCAGACTTATAAACATCAGCATAAATGCTACGGAGAGGTACTGCCCTCCTACCTGTGAGTTTTTTTATAACCGTGTGTTTAGTAAGAGATATTGCACCGTCGTTTACACCTGTGACTGGGGTATGTCGCTCACGTAACGCTGCCGTAAAATGCCGTCTATAAAAAATGTAAGCGAATGATACTGGCAATTGTGTCGCCAACGCGACGACCCAATTCGGCCGCAATGCGGCATGGCACTAACTCCTACTTCCGTACTGCGACGTCTTGAAATTAAGAAGATTACAGCACCTACGCAGCGTTATGAAGCTCGCGCTCCACTTATACAAATAAAACGTTTCAGAACGCCTAATGCGTACTTGCTCTTAAGGTGATTAGAGCTTTGCATTAAACATCTTTCCTCACATTCAACTGCATGTTCCTTACTTACAGCTTTAAAACTCATGTTTTGATCTCTCTTAATAACACAAATATAACTGCAGCCTAATTCGAATTAGGTTGCAGTTGAGACGGAGTCTGTTCACGGTAACTTTTGCTATTTACTGGAAATATCCTATTGAAAAGATATTGATACCAAATCTAGAATAAATGTTAAGATTTTACCCACGAGGTTTCGAAAGTAGCTAAACAAATCGCGTTCGGGCTACCTCCGAACAATCAGGTGGTTCTCTTAGTGTCTAAATACCACCCCACCATGGTTCAAGCCCCATCGTGGTGGGGTTAGTAGCTTGGGGTGAACCCAGAAACCCGAAGCCAATTGTACCGAGGTGGCTATTTTTGTAGCCCTTTTATCAGAAGAGATCAATAGGAGGAGAAAGGGGGACGGTCGCTTTTATTCGGGGCAAGAGGCGTGGACGGGAACCCCACCCCATTGCACTATTCCTAAGTTGGTAGTGTTGGCCTCTGGTGCAAGACAATCTCTCCGTGTAGGTGGTGTCGGTCCTTTAGGGTACTGACTAGCCGAGGAGGTGCCCTTATGATTTATAAGTCATAAATCTTGTACTTTTCTGTCTTGTACCTTACCCAGCTAGACGCACAGCAAGTCAGGTTGCAAGCATGTAGAAAGTTCTTTTTAATTAGGATCGGATTTCTCCTTATTAATCATTAACCGCGTAGGTATAATTGGAACTCAATAGATATTATCGATTGCTCCTTTGTCTTCCTGTTACATAACAACAACTCACTATTTTCTAGGTGCAACTGTGCAAGGTATGAGCCTAATGTTAATGAAATGCGCAATAAGGCCAAACAATGACACATCCATTGAGGTAGATACAACAAGATTATTCGCAATGTATATGACTATAGGTTTGTGCGCATTTGATCTCTTTTTCACTCTGAAATTCCTCTAAAATTAGGACAGCAATGAGCTTTTTCCACAAAAGTAAAGTTAAGCATTTGTTGTGTTGGAATTAACTATTTAAATTGCCACAACCGCAATGTCGATTTGAACTCAGTCTAGGTATGTAAGTCCAGCGCTAATCCCCCGGGTAAACCACATTGTATATAGTATTTGCTGGTATTCCTCGGATTACACTGAACGTTAAGTTGCCAGTTTAATTAATCAAAGATAGACACAAAATGTGTTTCAGACAAAATCTGTATTTGTTAAAAGAATTGCTTATTTATTTCACTACGTTTATTTATTGCTGCACTGGTGCATAAGTAATATAGTCATTCATTCCAATTTCACTTTGAATTGGTGGACTTATAATGAATATAAAATTTCGTTAGGACTTTAACCACTCCACTGGTAATTAGTTTAGATGAACTAATTACCAGCAGGGTAGATACCCAAGTTTCACCAAAGTAGGTTCACTGTTTTTTTTTTTCACATAGACTTTTCAGGCTGGGGCAATCCCTTTCACAGGCAATGTATACCGTATACGCCTCATGCATACAATAGTACTCAGGATTCGAGAAAGCGTCAAAAATACAATAAATAAATTTAAAAAACCTTGTGATTATAATAAGGTAATTGAGTTTGTTAGAGGTACCATTTCATGTGAATAAGGATGTCTATGGGCGTCGGTAGTCATCAAAGGGTACCGACTGATTGGTTTGCCCCTTTATACGAGATATAGATATATATCATCCAACTTAAGGTTATTAAGATCATGCGACCCGTTAGTAGACTGAAGTAGTTTTGTTAATTAGGGCATTTATGGCTAGTTCTTCTATCAAAAACTAGGGCCATTATTGCGTTCATTTTGGGATGCGGCCTGTGAGAGTGTGAGAGCCATCAGTAGGCCTGTGTAATGAGTGGCCCTGCTTAATTAATTCATTATTGTTATTTTAATGCGCGCGTTAGGAAAAAGGTAGATGTAAAACAGTTACGAGCGTAACACTAGCGTATCGCAACACGTACATAGCCTCATCATCATGACCATTCACAGCCCTCGTCGACCCACTGCTGGACGCAGGCCCCTCTCAATGAACGCCAAGACGACCGATCTCCTGCTTCTCGCATACATCCCGGATCGGCTACTGTACGAAGATTGTCTTCCCACCTGGTGAACGGTCGACCAAAGATTTACTTTCCTAAACGCGGTCTCCACTCCAGAACCTTACTGGGCCATTAGCCATCTGTGTGTGCCCATTGCCACTTCAGCGAGCACATTCGTCCTGTGGATGCCGCAGAGTTTGAAGACATAGTTTGCATGAAAGTAGAAATTAGTGCGTATATTTTTCTTTTATTTTCCTTTGACAATTGACTTGGCAGTTATTAGAAGCGGCCAACTCTCAGCCTGCCGCGCCATGATGATGATGAACGAGTTTAATTAAACTCGCAATTATACTGAGAATTGCATATGACAAAGCCATAGATTACTTACAGCACTTAAAGCTTGTTAAAGTGTTTAAACCAACTCAGGATGGACTCGGCGTGCTTCGCGAAAGAATTCACAGCTTGCACAAAAAAGGACACACTGTCCCCCAAATACGCCACAGGAATGTTAAATAACGAAACGTGACATTATTCCGATCCTTCACGTATGTGTTATGTTAGCGAGAGTCTCCCAGGCCCGCTTCAGCTACACCGAGACTAACTGACATTGAGACCAGCTCAAGCTAAGCGGAATACATAACGAGCGAGGAGGTGGAACGTGCGAAATAGGAATAAAGAATGTATAACACCGGGATTGCTTTGTTTCGCTTGCATTGTTTGTTCATTAGATATTCGCTTGTTACTGTACTGACCTGCTGTTTGTGTACAAAAGTAGGTCAACCGAAATTAATACCTGGTTATATCGTTTCATTCTCGTTTCGAATTGTGATACGCTTTAAAATCGGAGATGCGATACGATGTGTCGTCACTATACAGCGACTTTTTATATTATAATATTAGAAGGCAATCAAATAATTGTATCGTTTTGGTGCCTAGCGCGGCCCACAGACACATAATAATTATGCAAATGTATTGTCAATTAAAACTAAGACTGATGATCCTTCGCCAATTGCACCCAACTCAGGGTGTGCGATTTCCATTCTAAAACCCTATTGGACTATTGGCGCTAGATTTTAAATTGTGGTGTGTATTCCGTTTTGTATTAGATATGCTTATGACAAACAA
Source organism: Eumaeus atala (assembly GCA_017140195.1). Lineage (NCBI taxonomy): Eukaryota > Metazoa > Arthropoda > Insecta > Lepidoptera > Lycaenidae > Eumaeus > Eumaeus atala. The sequence goes on along the minus strand of JAFELO010001218.1, from coordinate 2,480 downwards.
ATCCTATGAATGTTTCAATGTGGGTCCTCAGAATATTATAAACTTATTTACGATACGATATCGTCCCAACGGGTTTGATGAAAGACCGTACCGTATAAAGAGTCAGTCACCCTTCTACATCTTCCTAGCCGATGGGGAATAATATCCTGTAATATCTGTATAGATTCATTTTGACGTGAATATTAGATACAAATGTAACGGGCGATGGATTTCATTTAATATTTCATGTTCGCCCAGCACCAGAGCTCTATGTCAAAATCAATAACAATTGTTATACAACAAGATAGTTTTGCTCGTATTTTCGAAATAGGCAAATCTGACTCTGTTTCTACAACAATCCTGTACACACCTGTACCATATGAGCTGGATATAATGATAAGTCGGACAAATATTCTTAGAAGTTACATAGATGCTTTTAGGATGTTGTTGGGTGTCCTTATATATTACAGCGGATCAGAGACGTTAACGAAATTATAGTTAGAAGCGAATAAATTGTTTTTTATACACCGGTACGAAGAAGGCACATTTCTGCGGCCCTGGAGCGCAGAGTGGGAGGCATCCGCAAAACCATCCATAGTAAAAACTAACTAAAAATAACTAATGTTTTCTGTAATAATTGTTATCTTATATTTAATATTATTTAATAACTACTAGCACTTCGTCCGCATTGGTTGGTTACAGACAAAATCATGAAAAAAGTACGTATTCCTATTGTTAGCAGCAGTGTGAATTATTACAACATTGCCAAGTTACTACTGCATGAATGATGATTGTGAATCATCATTTATGCAGTAGTAAATATACATACATACTGGCAAACTGTCCTGGTTATAACATTAGTAGGATCTGCTTCATAGTAACTTGAATAATAATTTATTATTATTATAATTATACCAAGGAACACGCACACACGTATAGCGGACTTTTGTTTTGTGTTCGCGAAGTACGGGCGAGAAACACCGCTAACTTACCGACTTCAGGCTACTTAGGATATGGAAAAATAGCAATAACTGAAAGTATTGTGTTGCAGGTACTAGACGACAAAAATATATTTAATATTTTTTTACAAATTTAAGAAATTTGATATATATACATATAATATACAGCTGTGACCTCTGGGGGACGTGCTCGGCATGCCGCTTACGTTACCACTGCGCACGCGGTATAACTCCACGGATGTCTATGTGTATCACTAATCCCAAAACACTAGGACTACTCGTTTGCCCCCATATGCTAGTGAATACTCAAAACAAAGACCACAGCAAATACACAATAAGCATATTATACATCTACACAGACTTGAACACTCAGAGCAAGTATTTGTATATCGCTGTTTGCGCGGGTAAAGCGCTTTCCGCTTCACAACATAGTTAAGCTCGGGGCTATTTAAAGTTACGTTGTAGCGTTCCATTTGAACGGGAGTTTTCCTTTTTTACATTCTCTTCAAACTAGCTTAAATTGCAATTTGCATGAGTGCTTTTGATTCGGGTACCAGAGCATTACTGTGTAAAAGTTCAAATGTTAGTTCCGATCTTTATTTATTTGAATTTTAATTATGTTTTGAAGAAATTATAAAAAGTTTAACATTAGTGACAAGGACTTTAGAAGCACTAGTAGTTAATTATATATTTTTTTTACTATATTATTTTAAGACACGTAGTCTAACGCAAATAACAACACATCATACACCCGTACTGCCTTAACAACAGCCCGAGCTGACAACAGCCTTGACAGATGAGCAGCGACTTGCCGGACCACTCCGAAGGTATAGCGAGGAAAAGGTCTTATGTATGACACACTGGCAGGATATACTTTATCCTGAAGTTATAATTTATTAAAAGCAAAACCGTACCTTACGTTCCAATTTCAAAATTTCCTGTCGTGTCTTACCGAAATATGGATCTACGCGGGTAACACTTTTGCCTTATGATTTTCACCGTCCAATGTCATCTGAAACCGAATCATACGATATACTTCAAATGGCATTAATGGATGAAGGTCCTATTTCATAACAAAGCGTTCTAGAAGCTCAGGAAAGATTTTATCGCTAGCTACTTCAATATGACTGGATTCTTGGTGTCAATTCATTTACGGGGTCAAAGAGCATTAACTGTAAATGGTATAATACCAAACACTTGCCAGAAACTTTTATTGTAAGCGACCAAACACAGGACTCTGCTGGTTACTGGTTCACGACTTCAACTCCGTTCAAAACAAGGGAACTCCGGTGTACCGTGCTGTAGCACGCTGGTTAAACTCTAAGGTCTAAGGAGGGTTCTTACAGTCCTGACCTGACACAGTGCTCAAACAATTTTCGTCGGCGGAAGATGTTCTGTCATTGTTTAAGCGCCGAAATGGAAAAAGTATTTCGATAACTGGTTTTGATGCGTCGAACTTTGTGTTGAAACTGATGGAGAGCACTTTGAAAATATTTTATGGAAACATATTTATCTATAGAATATTTTATGGAAACATATTTA
>JAFELO010001217.1:221243-260930 GCA_017140195.1 Eumaeus atala | reverse complement strand
TATGTCTATATTTATAATAAAACAAAATCCTTAAAGCTGCCTGTCTGTAACGTGATCAATTTTCACAAAATCTACTAAATGGATTTTTATGAGGCTTTCACCAATATATAGAGCAATTCCCAAACAAGGATTTGATGTAATTTGTTAAGTTACAGTGCTAGTATAACAAACATACAACGCATTTTTATTTTTCATCACTGTTAAGCATTCAATCGGCCGTACTATATATTTTTTCAACTGGCCAACTATGTGCTTCACACTCTGCCGACAGAGTAATACGCTATAACGACAGAGCGAATATCTTTGCTAGTATATTCTGCTCTAATTGTCAGTAAACGCCGCTAACCCAATTGGAAAATAATTTCCGTCTTGCGCCGTTCCGTTAACTCGAAATAATGTTGTTAGTTCAATGAGGAAATCTATTTGGCCATGAATAGAATTCATATTGATTATTTAATTAATAATTATTACCAATTGTGGGATATATTATTATAGAACTTATTATGCGTAATTTATACGTAACGCGTAATAATAGTAGTTTTCCGAACTATATGTTTTACATAGAGATTATTATCATACATATATTTTTTATCGTCAACACAGGCAAAGGAACAGTTAGAGCCTTACTTATTCTTATAAGTAAGGCTCTATATGTATCATTCTTATGATGTATGCACGATGCTCTTCTTCCGCCACTCTATGGCCACCCGGCTCACACACCGCACTAAATGTCACAACTCAGCTATCGCTTTAAGGCGGTATCGTATTGTCGAGAGTTACCTCTTCCAGTTTAGTAAGAGGTATTGCCATGCTGCACAGGAGAAGGTAATACCGTCCATGGTGCATGACGCTACATCCTCCTATGCAACGCAATCGGGCCGGCACGACCGGGAAGGTACCTCTCGCTCACTTGTCATCGCCGTAAAGTGACTAGGTGTCGCGTATTGTGCTGTTTATGATTAGCTGGTGGCCCATTGGGGGGAAGTAAAAAGAAGGGAAACGCATCGGCATAGTAATTGTTCTGATGTTATGGGCGTGGTTAGTCGTCGAAAGCCTCCGATTGCACGTTTGTCCCCCTTTACTATACCACCTAGAATACAGCAAGTTCACCTAGAATACAGCAATTATACTACTTCTTTGTGTATTTTTTTGCATCTTAAATTGTTGATGGTGTTTGGTAAGCAACTACGTGCACGGAAGCCTCAACCTACCTGTCTATAAGTTATTGCAACAACATAAGGCACGATGGGAGTCACTCCCATCAAATGAATGTTTTATCAAAAATGATGTCACCATCATTTTTGATAAAACATTGATTTTTTTCTATAAATAAAAAAATAACAAGAAAGCGTAACCTGAATAAAAAATAAATAAAGGAATTTACACGCGGTTTTAAATATTATATTGTGCGATGCTGCATTGCAACCGAGTTGCGCAGCCAGCCCCGGGAGACGCCTCTCTCTCACGTAATATCGTCATAAAATGACAGATATGATGCCGGTTTTTGTACAGCTTGTGAGTAAGCGGTGGCCCGTTGGAGATGGAGAAGGGAATGAAGGCAACGCGTCTGCATAGCAATTATGAGCCAAAAGGCTTCTGATATAACACGAGGTTATACACATACAAAAATTTTAAAAGCAGATATTATATGAGAATATCTACCGCTCGCGCTAGCCCCGCTTGTCCCTGAGATAATCGTGAATCATTTTATGACTATAGGCTAAGAGGTGACGCTAACAAACTGTATCAGTCTGTTAATATAATAGTAAAAATAGTGTGGCATGCTACTAGAAATAATATGAAAAACAAAATACAAGCCGTTATATTAAAAAAGATATAGTTTAGACTCAGGTCAATTCTGTTCATTTCATGGCCTTTTTCATATACATTTAATAAGGTCTATATATATATAATTCAATGCTCATTGTAGTATATAGACCAATAAGGTCTATATACTACAACGAGCATTGAATTATAAAAATACATGATATACGATTTCATATCCAACTGCACTATAAAGCATGGTGATTGTACATAAACATATTTTTTTGCAATGAGATAGGCTCACGTGTATGATTTTAAGTCTTTTTTACAATGCAGATTATATTTAAAAATGTACAAAATTTAAAAATATTTCCTTGAACGGTCAACATTACGCGCATATGTTTAAGTTGCTTTTACAGAGTGCATAACTAGACAGTTACACATCCTTTATATTGAGGGCTTTAAGACGCTCACTATATATCTTGGTATTTGTCAAAATCTATGAATATATACTAATATTACTTTTAATATACTAATATTAGTTCCTAGAGTATAAATATTGCAGAACCTTGCCAAGTTTACTTTATTTTATAACGACTTTTTTAATAAGTGAAAAATTCTAACATTGATTTTTCTAATATAGGGAGACAAAAGTACTGTGGGACCCACTTAATGATACCGACGCTCATTTTCATAATAATTATGCACATGCGTTACCCTATTTGCCTCATTCCCTCTACTGGGCTACCGGCTACTTACAAATCGCACGGAACGCGACAGAAAGTTGTCTCTTTATGACGGTAGGCGACAGATCGTGCCGGCGCAAATCAGTGCATTGCAATGTAGGATGGGACTACATCTTCTTATTTTTACTTTATTATTGTCCATCAACTCATCAACAGATTCATCCTAGTGTGTACACTGACGATGGACTATGAAAATGCTGATAAAATGTTAAATATTCATTTACCATATCATGAAATTTACAGTTTAAACTTAATAGGTAGCAATTCAAAGCCTAAAATAATACGTAACAATGTTTTTTATGTAGTTAGCTCTCTGCCTATACCGGCTGTGCTGATAATAATCCGTACCTACCGGGACGTTGTAAGGAGCCGCGGTTTCGCCGGCATGCATGCACGGGTGGCATACGTGGTTTGCAGATATATCCGCTATGAAAATATAACTTATTGCATAATATTAATGCGGCATTAATACCAAATTTGATGCTGTATTAATTAATATCCTGTGTCCATAATTGATCTTGGATATAGCGCCACAACGACCTTAGATTGATTAAGTACATTTTTTGAGTGCTCTTACGGTGAAAGAAAACATCGTGGGGTAACCCGGATTCATGTATTACAATTCGAAATAACCTAGGATTGGGCTTAGTTTCCCTTCTGGGTTGCAGAGGTCCGGTGGCAGTTAATCTGTGTAAAAACTGTTGCCTTCGTCAAATCCTCTAGGTTAGCTACCTCGGTGCCGGATATATGGTATCGGATAATCAGATATAGAAATCGAATATTAAGGCTTAGGACAAACATTGTATTTAGAAGATAGGTCGAGCTTAAACAGGACGCAATGAAGACATCCCTGAAGTGACAGGTTTAAATTAAATGATAAACTCAAATCAGTACGATTTGATGCAGATGATCCCGATGGTTACGGAAAACCATATCATTACTTTACGGAAGGATAATTTATTTGCAACTGAAGTGTGCGAACAGTTCGTGTATTTTTATATCTCCGCGCGTAAAATGTGAATGTTTTCGTAAGGTAGCTGACAGGCCGTACTTTTCCAATGTCAAACAAAATATTTCCTACAAAGTACAACTGTTTTAACATTCTAAAGCCCCCGGCGGCGTTTTATGTATGATCCCGAATGTATTTCTCCTAGTTATTTACCTATTTCTATCTCTATTCCCTCGTCAACTAAGAAGTCCCCTCGCTAGTCTAGTCTCATCAGTCAAGCCAATCGTGGTCAATAGTACGAACAGGGTCTAATGCACTACATTACATAGTGTATACACTATATTACATAGACAGTGTACACTATATTACACAGTATATAAAGAGCGTTTTAACAATTAAGGAGTTCATTTGGTGCTATCGCACGTATCATGGACTGTTCTTTTGTCCGAAGGCATCCACCTTTTAATTAATGTCGTAACTAATTAATAGGCCGTGGCTACGTGGTACACACACATATATATATATATATATATATATATATGTGTGTGTGTGTGTGTGTGTGTGTGTGTGTGTGTTTGTGGGATTTCGTGGTTGTTAGGATGAGTTAAAGAAGATTAGGCATTTGCATAACTACTGATTGTGCGGATGTTTGTGGGTCTCACCAGTTATGAAAATATAAAATAATACGCAGAAGTATAATAGCTGAGTTACACGCGGTTGTTACGAAAGATTGAAGACGACGATGGACCCTTAATAATCAAAATGTTTGATATGAAATTGTACTATCGTGACATTTGAAAGTGTCTGTGGCATTTGTTCGGCAAAGGAACCTACTTTGCAAGGCGCGCAAAACATTCAATAGTTATTAAGAAATATATCGTTATATCATATTAAATCTGAGGGCATGACCCCTGCCAAGTCGAGCAAATGGCGGCACGGCTATACTTTCCCTTTCTCGACGCCACCCAGGCCACTTTTTATCGTTTAAAATATTTAACAACAAACAAATTTTCATAAGTCGTAGAACAAAAGTTTTTAAATATGCCATCTATTACTTGGTGCTTCTATCTCTATATCTATTATAAGAGCTTGCTGGTGTTTTACAAATAAGCATGTACGGATGACCCATGCGATCGCTTGCTAAACATAAGCATGTTTGTGTAGTGAATGTTGCATTCATTACAAATTGTCCGCACGATAATATAGTTCCCTCGGGTCTTGTATCAGTCACGTTTGCACATAAACCGTTTTTTTCCAATGTCTTACTTTTATCTCGGATATGTTGTGCGTAAACCGTAAAACACTTTTTGTCAGCTTTTTCACATAAAACATTTCGTATGTGGAACATTCGAGGAGGTTTTAGTAACCATTAACAATGGTACGACTTGCAAAATATGAGAATGACGGCATTTCTCCCTTTTATATTGACTGATGACTGAAATAAGTTTTAGACGCGACATTCAGAATCATACGATTATAAGTATATTATTTTTATGGCTTGTTATTTAATACGCGCCAAGAAATAATAATCCTCACCTATTTTGATTTGATTCTATAAAAAAGTCCGAAACATATATCGATACTATGCCCCGTGTGTCGATAAGTGATTTTCATGACCAATTTCCTTCTAGTTGACACCTCGTACAGTGTTCCAGAGAGTTGTACCATGATCGTCAGCTGTTGATTCAATATATTAGATTGAGCAGTACTTTGATCTAAATTTGCGCAGGACTCCGGGGCTAATACGTTTACGATTTTACCTAATGACAATCAAATTTTGTGTACCGTAACTTATCTGTCCATGTGTATAGACAGCTAACTACGTCTGCAGTCAAATAGTACCAACATTAAACGTCACACTAACGACGCCCTCTAATAAACAGATAATTTGATGGCACCGCACTGTAACCGATAACATTATTTAACATTTTGTCTGTTATGCCCCTACATAAATACCTATTTAACATAGATTTTATAGATTATTTTTCTTTTTCCGCTTTATTACTTCTATTTTTTATAGAAATTGCACAGTTAATTGTGAGAACAATGAAGTCAGAATTATAATACCGTGAGATCCTAAATCTACATATTTGTTCTGCGCTTAAACCCAGCCAAATATATGGTGGTAGCCCACGCGAACTATTGGCTGGGTCTCTGTAAGCTTGAGCAGAATAATTAACTAAGTTACAGTGAGAATTCTCTCCCGCTATGAAGGATAGTAGCCTGTATAACTAACATGTGGGATGTTTCATCCTCACTCATAGATTTATATTCATTGTGCTAGTGTGAGCACACTAGCACAAGTCACAAGTGTAAGAGGTAGTGGTAAACTGAATTGTAGCTGTGATAGTCCGATACGATGGGGGTGGAACCTCATACTCACATAATGCTGTCATGAAGTGATACTCTTTTGCCTCCTTATAACTATTATAAAAGAAGAAAAAGATACAATGAAAAATGCATTTGTGTATGCATGTGACCGACTTTGTCGCCAGCTCAAGTCTTCCCTCCAAACCAAACGGTTGGCAGGACGTAGGACGTAGACGTGTCACACATCACATGAATGACAGGTGGCGCTTTAGTTCCGTCAGTCGACGTCAGTGCATAGAAACAAAACCTCTCGTTTCCGAAAGTATCGGCCGGCTGCGCGCGCATTTAATTATTCTCAAACATGTTATTTTAATATTCTCACTTCTCATATATCTCCGTTCGAAAACATTCAGTAAGATACTCTCCGTGTGGGTGAGGTATATTTTAGTGTTAAATCGCCGAGACCAGCGTGTACGAACATGGGATACCGCCTGCGTCCAGCCCTCCATACCACGCATCCAGAAGACAAAGTCAGTAAACCAACTTATCCTATTCAGCCCCTTACGCTCGTCGAGAGTGGAGCGGCCCCACATTGGCGCTCAGGTTACCTCAACTTACCTCACACTGAGACTAAGAGATCATTTAAACTTTACATCATTTTTCTGAACCGAATGTTTACGGTGTAATAACCGGCGTGACAGTTTTATTTCCTGCATCATACGTATAACGTTACATAATTCCTGTACATTGACACACAAAATGCATCGTTAGTATACTTGTGTATCGTTATTTTCGTAAGATGCTGCGGAATGGTGCGGAATTGATCCGATACGACCGGGAACACTTCTCGCTCACATGACACCGCCGTAAATTGACAGCTATGCGTGTTACTATTACTTGCGACTTGTCAGTAGCAGGTGATCCATTGGTGGGTAGAAAGAAAAGAGGACAACGCATGCTAAAACTAATGAGGATAACCATGGGCGTCGGTTGTGTCGTCAAAAAGTTCGATTACTACTATGAAATAAAAAAGCAATAGGATCTTGTATTTTTGTTACGATGCTCCACCTTTTTTTTTTTTGTTGATGCGGGGAAACGCATTTACGCGCCTTCACTGGTCGTGGTGGGGTCCAATGGTGTATGGGACTCACGACACATGATAGTGCCGAATACCCACAAAAACCACCGCGAGTGCCATCAGTGCCGCCCATGATGAGGTGCCCCGGAAAAGCAATCATCGCGGCACATCGACGACTAGTCAGCCCCCTGAGGGACCAACTCCACCTCCACAGATGTCCAGCACTATAGGACAAACCCACCGACTTTGGGACAGTGCAATGGGGTGTGGGCATAATTGCCCCTTACCCCGTGCGCAAAAGCGCCACCTCCTGTTGCTCATAGGCCCTCTCTTTTTATAAGAGGGGTACCGAGAGCGATTTTTCCTCCTGATCTTAAGCCCCCTCTTCTTATGAGAGAGGTGTAAAGATCCCCCTCGGTTCAATTGGCTTCGCCTGGGTTCACCCCAGGCTACTAAGCCCCACCGCCAAGACAAGGCTTGAACCATAGTGGGGATGACGTTCCACCTTAACACAGATTAGCCTAATAGGTGATAATTTGTATAAAGATATCATTCTTGAGAAGGTAGTTAAGCCCCCTAATAACACCATGTTCAAGAACCAAGTATGGTCCTTCCAGGAAGACGCTGCCCCGGATAATATAGCAGTCTTAATTGGAAGCGAACGTCTCGGACTTCATCAGAGCTAAGAACTGGCCGTCGTCTAGCCCCATTCTTAATCCGCTGGATTATTTATGGTCAGTTTTAGAGATTACCACTTTCTCTAAACGCCACGACAATTTGAAGTGCCTAAAAACATCCATACGGTTGGTAATGAAGAGTTTCCCGTGGAAGGAGTGCGTGTACACATTGTAAAAGTAATAGATGCTATTTTCATATAAAAAAATATTTTTTCTCTTGTTACAACATTTACAGCAAGACTGGGTACATGAAATATATAGCGTTGTCTAATACCTGTGGCACAAGTCCTTACGGTACTTAGCACAGGGCTAGGCTAACGTGAAGTGACGTCCACAGATATTATTATTATTATGTTGTATTACACATAACAATACGAAAATATATTACCCTTATTTCCTTTGACTACATCGGATAAAAATAACGCATAAGTTATTAAGGTCGAAAGGGCCCATTATATATCAGCTCAGTTCAGTCTGGTTCATGATTTTTTCATAAAGAAGCCATTTATAAAAGAATTATAAGGAACTATAAATCATAGGTAAAATATATTATATATTATCATTTGAACAATTTGTATGCTAAACTATGTGCATGATATAGAGACAATGCATGTATACATTGTTATGCATGTTCGTTACAAAGACAATTAATTCCGCTTGCATTACCAATGTTATTCCAATATACTTCCCGGCGGGGCGCTTTATCACGCCCTGCGGGGAGATAATTGATTTTTAATCTCATTGAACCGTTCGATTAGAATATTTCGTTTTCATTTGGCTCAAGAGATGACTGCGCGCGCCGCCGCTGAATAAATAGAAATTTTAATTGCATAATTTGATTGGTTGAAGTTTAAAGTTGTTTTGACGCGCATAGGTTTTTAAACAAGTTTTTGTTATATTTTTCACAAGCCAGCAGCACTCCCAATTAATGATTTTAGAGTTTTTTTATATTACCAAAATCATTTTCTTTTTGTTTGCAATTACGCACCGTCCCCGGCCCTGGCTGTTATTTGGTGTTGTGTGGGATTTGTGCCATCAGTGCCACCTTTGATGAGGAGCCCGCGTCTGTTCCTCTCAACATCGACGGCTAGTCAGTCCTGGGCCCTGAAGCAATGACACCAACCTCACAGAGGGATTGCCCCACAACACAGAACAAGTATACTAATTTAGGAACAGTGCCATATGGCGCCTCTTCTTCCACCTATTACTTAGCATAGAAGTTTGCCTTCTCGATTGCATTCGCTTCGTTAGTCTTCGCTAGTCCGATGAACTGTAGAGGTGGGAGCAATAGCGGCGCCAACCAGTAGTAGGTCCCTCCGAAAAATTCATTTCGCCCAAAGTCTCTGTGTTCACCTTAAGCTACTTAGCCTTATTGTGACCATAATGTTTGAACCGTGTTGGGAATTACCAAGAAGTATTTCTTAGTGCTCACTTATGTTGTGTGTACTGTGAACCTACCAAAAATTTCATCAGACTTCTAGATACAGAAACTTAGGATGCTCATAATTAGACAGTCCAGTCTAACGTTTTATTAATTAAATATTTCTTATTACAACAAACCTTAATAATTAATTATACACAAACATGATCCAAAGATTCCAAACTACACAAGCTGATACCGCAAATTATAATACCAAGTAACAGCGGCTAATGCCGATTCGAGAGTCGCTTATTAGTTGGTAAAGTTCCCATTGTTCATCCGGCCCGAGTTAGGACTTCACTTGGTCTATACCTAAATTTCAACACCTAGTTATAATTTATCACTTCGATATTAACGGGAAATTCAGACCAATTGTGGGATGCTATAATTGTGGCAGTATAAACGGTGTAGTTCTGCGTTGTGGCAATGATTATAAAAGTAACCGCTTAGTTGTCTTCCTTATACCTTATTCTCATTGCCACCTCTCCTCTACTGGACCACCGGCTACTCTCACACCGTATGAAATATATATATATATATATATATATATAGCATAGGGGGCCAATGACCAATCGGAGCCTTTCCATGACTAGCAACGCCCATGTACATTCGCATGATTGTTACGCAGATGCGTTTCAGCACGAAACGCGAGAGCGTCGCTGTCACTTTACAGCGATATCAAGTGAGCGTGGGGTACCTCCCTGGTTGGTGCAGGTTCCATTCCGTTACATAGGAGGATGTAGTGTCATGATTCATGCATGACACTACCTCCGCCTAAATTAATATCTGTTACTTTAGAGCATTATCTAGTAATCGAGAGGTTCTCCCCAGTCACCGTCCGAATTCGGCTGCAATGCAGCATGGCACTACCCTGCACTACAATCTCACGGCCATACAGTCGAAACCTTGTAAACGAGTATAAACTTGGTGATTTAATACTGCATTACAGCCGAATTGGGCCAGCACGACCGTCGCGGTACCATCACAAAATAACTAACTTTGTTCACACCATGAAAAAAAATAAGTGTGTAATTATTCACTTTTGCTTCTGTGCACTGATAGACATCTAATAATAAACTCTAATACGGCTAATCCCCACACCTCGTATCTAGCTCGAATAATAATTGTGTATAACAATATAATATTGTATTAAATAAGCATCAAGAAGCCCTTTATAAATATGCGTTTTCATCAATAGTAATTATTTAAAAATTTTTGACTTTGACCATTTTAAGAAAATGTCAGATCGAATAGTTGCCAAAGAAATATTCAAATATTTTCACTTCACGTTTTTTCTGTTTTATAGAATAGAGGGTCAAACGAGCAAGCGAAGCCTTTGTACGACTACCGACGCCCATGAACATCCACATAATTACTTTGCCGATGCGTTAGCCCTCCCCTCCCCAATGGGCCACCGGCTCTCTCACTCACAAACCGCACGAAACGCGACACGAAAGATGTCATTTTACGGCGGTATTATGTGAGCGAGAGGTACCTGTGAGGGCCCAATTACGGCGTGTAGGAGGATGTAGTGTTATGCACCACACACTACATCCTCCCAAGCAGCATGGCACTAGCTCTTGCTAAAATTTATGTAATATATTTTGGTAATTTATTTCGGCCAAACTGCTGTTTTTACATTTTCTGCCACCGTTTTCAGTAAATACAAATGACTATCTAGTCATTTGTATTACTGTACTGTATACTGTGTTTCATTACCAGACGCATCTGCGTCTGGTAATGAAACACAGCCTTAAAAGTGAAAGGCCACTTCACATACGTAAGAAAAATAAAAAAGTACTTTCATACATCATATCACACATACATTACCCAATGTGATTTATGTTTCACGTTTTTAACACAGCGTTAAATGTCACCGCAATTAACTGACTGTGTTTCAATACTTTAGAGGCACTTAGCAATCATAATTGGCGGCCGAGATGAATTTCAGATTGATATACGATACGTTTAAATATCGACTTGAGCAATGTGTAACGACACGCTGACCTGATAACTTACTGCCATTCATTTGGTCTTTAGCTTCATTTATAATTTGATACGCCGTCGTTTACGTGACCCGTATAATGAATGTCTTAATAAGAACACTTTGGATGTCAATATTGTTGTAAGAGCGCACCGTGTCGCAATAATGCGGCAGGTTTCTAATTTATTTCCATTGCAATAAATATAATATCAGTCCACCCGTGACCGTGGTTGCTGTAAAGCTTCTGAAACGTCGGGATACATAAATAATTCAATAAACCGCGATAAAATCCGTAAACGTAGTTTTATTGTAATATCTAACATTCGCGTAAACTTAAGAAATCAATAATATAATCATTTAAAAATAAACGAATAACACGCCTTTTTTTCGGAGTCCAGCCTCAACAGGTCGACTGACTACGAAGACTTTTGTGTCTTCAGGTTTCGGGAGACGATAAGGGGCTGTCCCCCTTTTTCCCCTCTTTTCCCGCAGTTGGGAAGAGATGAACCGGGTTGATTGTGGGCGTACCCTATTGTGATTATTTTTGGGACCGAAAAGGGGGAAGCGGTCCCCCTCCCCACTCTAGTGGGACGGCGCGCGCACGATGCCGTTTAAGTTGCAGTGTCGTGGCTAAGGATAATTGAGCTCGTTTAATGTTTGGCTTATCTGAGGAGGCCGGCCTCCTCTCCCCACCCTCTGACGGAAGGGGTCGATTTGCGCTACAAATCAGCAAATAGCCGTATTCTTAATTTTATTATTAGAGCTCTCTAGAGTCGCGTTATTTTATTTCTACCAATCTAAGCTCTCAACTTACGGATTCGAACCCGGGCTTGTTTCCGTAAGGGGTGTGTGAGTTTGACATTCTGTCAGTCATATGTTATAACTGTGTCACTATATGTAAGATTTCGTCGCTCGACCGGTACGAGCGGTGTATATGATATTGGTTCTAGCAGGAGAAATGCATTTACGCACCATCCAGCCGACCCCAGGGGGCCTGTCTGTGTCGGGCTCAGGTCGTGAAGCGATAGCTACTACCGACTAAAAACTGCTATCCGTTAGTTGGCCCTATTGGCATTTTACTGCGGGAGCGTGTCTTGGTGTTTCTTTGTTTGTGTACTTGGATGGACTTAGCTACTGCTATTGCGATCGCGTCGTCGGCGTCGTGCAATACGTGCTTCGGCCGACGGTAACGGGAGTCGGTTAATAACGTCGGATCGTATTCCGACGTTTGGACGATTAATTTATTTTTGTGATTAAGGGCACGGTCAATGAACTTTTGAAACAGCTCTTTGAAGTGTCCTTTTATCGAGGTCAATTGAAAGTCACAATGTAGGTCGATGTTTCAGAAATACCACGGGCATCCAGTAGCCATGCGTAAGAATCTATTTTGCATTTTCTGCAAACATGCATGTTTCCTCGTCTATGCGAGGGGTGGTTCAGTGAGAAGAGTATGGACTTACTCTTCTCCGCATTAACCTCTATTCTCCATTTTAAGAACCATTAACCGAGTTCGGTAACGGCTTTTTACAGTAGTTTGGCTTCGTAGTTGGGGAGGTATCTAATGTACGCCAGCTGGACGCTGGGGTGTCGCGGTATGTTGCTAGTGTACAGATTGAAGAGGATGGGAGGGAGAACCGATCCTTGCGAACAACCGGCTCTGAGGGGACGAGGGGAAGTCTGGTTGCCCTCCACTCTGTAGCGGAACTGCCTGTTTGCTAGGTAGCTGTTTACTATCAGTACCAGCCTGTCAGGCATTCCTAGCTGGTATAGTTTGAAGATGAGGCCTTGATGCTAAATCTTGTCAAACTCCTTTGCTACATCAAAGAAGACAACGCACGTGCCGCGTGGCCGGCCCTGTCTTTTGAGCCCCGATAGTAAGTACTCCGTGAGGCGGTGTACTTGTTGTGGGCAGCTGTGGCTGTCGCGAAATGCGAACTTCTCGTCTATGAATAGGTTTTTCTCTCGTATCACGGTTTTAAGGCGTGCCAGAATTATGCTTTCATAGATTTTACCTAACGAGCTTATGAGACTTATGGGCCGGTAACTAGTGGGCTCCTCCAGGGGTTTTCCCGGTTTGTGTATGCCGATCACTAGGGCTTCCTTCCATATGTCTGGGAAGGTGCATTGCGTCAGAAGGGCGTTAAAAATGCACTAGGAGGTGTATAATAACGGGAGGCAGCTGTTCTAGCGCCTTAATGGTTATTCCATCAGACCCGGGGGCCCTCTTTGAGCGAAGGTTCTTTATTAGATCCTTTACTTCTTCTGTGTCTGTCACACGTATGATCTCATCATCATCAACCGGTGGCACTGCCAGTCGAGCCGTTACTATACTTTCTACCTCTTTTTTGTGAGAGGGATCTGTGGGGTCGGAGCTAGGAGTGAATTGACTCTCTAGTGTGTAGGATAGACACTCTTTTTCACCGCTTTTTCGTCATAATAACACGCCTCAGAAATATTTTATTTTATTCTTCTTCATTTAGATTCAATTCTTCTCATGGTAGAGCGAGGACTTATTGACGTTCTTTCATATTTATTAGCCTTATTAAAGATCTTTTAATTGGGCGCGGCCAGATAGAGAGAGCGACACTGTGTGGATACGCCTATTGAATTAAAACACACATTCTCAATATACATTCAAGCAGGTTTCCCGTTCAAAATAAAAAGCTTTTGTTATAAACTCCAGCATTAAATATATTATATTTTGATACATTAGTATCCGTAGACAGATCTCACACATACTGCGAAATAGAGCATAGAGCATAGGATTACTTTTCAAGAACAGTAAATAATGTGATTAGACACTCGTGTATTACGTCCATAATCATCCACAGAGTAGTTTCGAGTTATATCTGCGCAACCACTATGTGTATGCTTATGGACGTCCACAAAAGTAGGTACCTAGAATGAGCAGTTGCTCTTTTGTACCGAAATTTACATAGGTATTAGAAAAGTCAATAAATTTGAATAAACTATAATCTTTCAAGTAATTCAATCTAGAGTTACAGATATATTTCAAATTGTTTAGTGTATTCTACTAGCTACTTACAAACCGCACGAAACGCGACGACATAGCTGTATTTTACATCGGTGTCGTCTGCCTAATTCGGCTGCAATGTACTACGGCAGTAACTCTTAAAAAACGTGTTTGTTTTACCGTTACCATAATAATTGACGGATGCAAAAAAATAAGTTACAATAGGATTATACTTTATATCGCATAGTTTTAAATTGAAAATATCATAGTATATTCCACATAAAATTCCGTGACCTCGAAAACTCATACATCCCCATGGATCCCCGGCAGGACAGAATGCGATTATGTTGAAAAATGTTCGAATTGCGCTATATATGGTATGTTACATAAATAGACAATATGTACTGTAATGCCACTTATATATAGGCACTTGTAAATAGCAGAATTGTACGCGTGATAGTCATAAAATATAACTAAAAAAGTATTTCTTTATGCTTCTCTTTTTTTCTTTGAAAATATGATAGACTATAGTGTTATAAATTTTGTTTGCATGTCTTCTTTTTAAGTTCGTCGTTTCGGCCAGCTATCAATCAGCCTGACTGTGTGAGAATATTTTAGTATTACGAATACTTAGAACACTTCTTTTTTTTTCAGATTACGTAACAAAATATAATTGCCCAAATAAGAAGATTATTACGAAGGTAAGCAAGTAGTTAATTTAAACGTAGTGAATGTAAAAAAATAACCGAAAATGTAACAGACTACTTTGAGAAAAGAATGAACGTTTCCCCAGTCAGCGGTTTATAATGATATTTTATTTTGTTTCTCCTGCCCTAGATTTAGTATGTCCAATGTTGCAAATTACATTTGACACACTTCCCGGTTACTAATTATGTTGAAATTTTGGACACATGCGCAAATTGGATGACAACGTGAAATTATTATGACATAGAGCTGATTTGTTTATGTAACTGGACGTGGGCATAAGAAATCGGTATCTAAAGTATTCAACCCCATTCAGTTTTAGACTCATTTGCAGCAACACATTTCACAAGTAACTAGTAAAATTTCACACAAAATGCTCTTCGCTTAATTCTATGAAAGTAGCCACAAGTGCAATCGCATCGTGCGTCGTGCAGCGACGAAGGTATGTGTTAGAAGGAGCAAAGTATGTCGGTATGTTAATCGCAAGGAAATTTGAAGCGCCATTTAGTAATTAATATTTTAAAACTAGTCTTTATGTAAAGTTCGTTAGAACAATAATTACCTTGGAGTAATCTGGTTGAATAGATTTAACAGCGATCCGTTCGTTTCGTTCACTTACGAGACAAAATATTATTTTAATAATAGTCTTTATACTAAGCACGTTAGATACATTTACGGAGCGCAAATGATTATAATTAATGTTAAATAACTCACTTTAACATATATTTACTTCTTCGGGCTTCACGCTAGCTCATAGCTAGTTAGTAGTTCGCATGCAAAGCCTATTAGAACGTTGTCTGAATTACTTATTCATTTCCTCTATTAACCATGAGAAAAATATGGATTATCCTACTGTAGGGAAGAAATGATAAAGTACCTACGCATAGAACATTTTTTCTCGTAACTCCCATCCGCCTAACATATAAGAAGCGATAAGAAACTTGTCGCGATATTTTATTATACTTATATATTAACACATTATTTATTTGAGCTAGTCACACACTCAGAAGGTCAGATGGCAGATGGGCCAGTAAGGTTCTGGAGTAGAGGCCGCGTTTAGGAAAACGAAGTGTTGGTCGAACGTTCACCAGGCGGGAAGACGATCTTCGTGCAGTAACCGAACCGGGATGGATGTGAGTAGCAGGAGATCGGTCGTCTTGGCGTTTATTGAAAGGGGCCTATGTCCAGCAGTGGACCGATAGGGGCTGATAATGGTGATGATATATTTAGCACATTGTCCATAAAAATTTTAGAAATGTAAACATCTGCATATTCATCTGTTACGCTTTCACTGATAGACCGTTAAACCTATTAAATTTCGTTAGCATACATTCAAATATCACCAAAGGGATTGTGATCGCGGGTGACAGTTTGTAAGAAAATGTAACTATTCTATGCTGATGAAGTCACGGGTAAAGCACAAACAAGTGTTTGATAATTTAAAATATAGTACATATCAGATAACACTAATTGCTCTAGAACAAACTAATAAGCACGATAAGATGTAACAACTTGCAAATTATAATGATATAGGTCAGGAAGTTGAAGTGGATTGTTTCAGATCGACATAGTTCCGCAACCATAGCGGATGCTGCCATCCAGTTTGCTACAGATAATAGCTATCTATTAGTTTAATTATTAGTTTATACTGAAGTTTTTAATGATATTTGTAACTAAATATTTCCTTGAAACAATGTTTTTTTTTTTTTTTTCAATTTATTTACATCATAAGTCTTACAATTATTATAATAAACTACCAGCCGCTCGCTGTTTGTCCCGCGTACTCCACCGCTAAAAATGCAATCTGGAGTGATATTTTGTAAAAAAAATCTCGGTTGATGATGATATAAGGAAACTACTTGCCCAATTTCAAGTTTGTTGGTGTTACAGTTTCTGTATCTTCGATTAACCAGTGAGTGGTGTTTCGTTTTTATATAAAATTCTTCATGGTCTAATAAATTGAAGTTTTAAAAATCAAGATAAAAATTAAAGCGTCAAAAAGTTTTATAAAAAAAGACAATAAGGTTACAAAATATCAACAACAACACATTTCTGTGAGCTAGTACTACTACTATTAATCTCTACATCCAAACTCTCTTCATCCAAACACGTCGGTTGCGAAGGCTTTTCACAACACCTTCAAACAGTTCCCTATCAGTCTGATCATGGTAAGTAAGAGTTGGTGGTTAGTCTGTCCCAGTAACTACCTATGTATCTGTTTTGCTTCCATTCTTTCGTTCGTTCAAACCTGAATTATCGAGATAAAATTCGAAATCTGGTCTTATAATAATAACCTAATTTTATTTTCATAAATGTAGGATTACTTAATTTGTCACTAAAGAGACAAATGAACTATGGAATACTGAAATATTTTTTCTAAAATTAAGTTAAGTTTAAGTCCGATTTACCAAGACTATTAAAATCTATAAGATCCATTAAGATTTTAGGAGATAAAATATTTATACTTTAACCCTTGACTATTTGCACTGAGGGAAGCGGTAGCCTATTTTTTTATAGTATATAAAATACGGGCGAACGAGCAATTTAACCCTCTTGATGACTACCAACACCAATAGACATCCGCATTATTGTTGTCTAGGCATCTGCATACGCCTGAAATGAGGGCAACGTATCTGCGTTGCTTTAACTTCAGCCACCGAATACTCACAACCGCTCGAAACGCAACAGCATGACTATAACTCAAGTTTGGTGTCCGAGAGTACCTCCCCTGTCGTACCGCCCCAATTCTGCTGCAATGCAGCAGAATAACTACCTCTTACTATTATATAAAACGATAAAAGAAGTTATATTAGGAAACATAAATATCATATCAAATGTTGGAATTCAGATATAATGAAACAAAAACCTGTGTCCCCGTTTAAATACTATATATTTTCAAACACTAGTCTAGTTTTCTGTGTAATATATTAAAGTGTTACGTCCGCAGACTGTAAGATTAAAATTTGTACGTATTTTCATAAAGCGAAGGGTTCAGGATCATCTGTGCTCTGACAAGGGTCCGCAGTAGCGCGATCGCTCACGGGCGCTGTTACCTTGGAAAATAAATGCAGCGACAAAACTCGGATATTTCCTGGAATTGGCTTACAATCAATATTGCTGTAATATATTTCGTGTCATGCGAGTAACAAAAGAAATATTGTTTTTTTTAAAGCCGAGAATGCTTTTCAAGGTTCACGGTAAATTCAACGTGAAGATTAGTCCACCTCCATGGTGGACTATTTTTTTTTTTTTATTATAGTAGCATAGGGGAAAACTTTAGTAGTTCCATAGAATATCGTCAGTTAACCTTTGTCCCAGCGATTAAGGGACGATAATTGCGTTTAAAAGACATTTATGGTCTCATTTTTGGAGAGAAAAACAATGAGGATTCTCGATTGCAATTTAATTTTAAAAAAATTAAAGTCAATAATTTTGGATTAACTCCTGTATAATATTTGACATTAATTTGTCGTTGTAATGTTTATGAGTGTAATTGATTGCCTTGTGCTTTAGCATGAAGTAAAATAAGAAAGCTTATTTTTTTCGAAATTCCTTAAAAAGTGTGGTGAACGAACGCGTAGTTTCGTGGGCGAACCACTAGTCCACTTTAAAGCTCCTCAATAAACACTGGCGTATGGTAAGGGCCACACTGTGGCTTATCACATACAAAATCTATTTCTCTCTATCTAAAATCTATTTCTCTCTATCTAAAATCTATTTCTCTCTATTTAAAATCTATTTCTCTCTATCTAAAATCTATTTCTCCCTATTTAAAATCTATTTCTCTCTATCTAAAATCTATTTCTCTCTATTTAAAATCTATTTCTCTCTATCTAAACAGAGATAAAGATTATTTATAGGTACAGGTTTTGTATGACACTGATCTTTAGCATTAACATTAACATTGCAAAATCACAGAGCGTATCCGGCTACCTGATTCTGATTTAGCATGATACAGCTGATGCGCCCAGGGTGTTTGACCTTTGGCCATTGAGTGAGAGATTAATAAGAGGGTTTCCTATGTACATGAAGAATACTTTCGTTTTACTGGTGACACTAGATAACGGCCGTGACCTAAAAAATTACTATCCCTTAAAATAAACGTTCTACAATATAAGTGGGACTAAAAATATCATAATAGCAACAAATATCTATCGATAATATTATATTAATTTGTCCTATTTCCTAAGTTAACATCGAGTGGCAACGACTGCCTTGTAAGCCCAGAGCTTCCTTGTACTATTATTATTCAACACAAATCAGTCGCAGTCTAATCGTTTGCTGGGAAACCCAATGAATAACTTAAGCCAATTTGGATTAACGGCGCTCGAGTGGGGCCATTGTTGATACGCCTTTGCAATGAATCCTACATCGGCCATCGGTGCAAGTTGAGAGCAAAACGCGAAAAAACATTTTTGGTGAGATAAAGTTCCATTGCCTTTTTCGTTTCGTACGGAGAGTAGCCGGTGGCCCGTGGGCAACAAATGCATAATATCATCGACCGATGTTAATGGACGTCGAAGGCCACTAAATGGCTCTTTCCCTTCTCTCTCAATCTCTCGTTTGTCCCCCCATAAAATAATATATTTCTTCAATTTTTAAGGTAGTGTGATTGATTGATGCATTGCAGTGGACCGGTCTGGTTGAGGAAGTCTCTCTCTGATGAGTGGCGATGACTATCGCGTTTGAAAACCGTTTGCCAAAGCTATGAATTACTGGTAACGGAGTGTAAAGGACGACGATAGTTAGAGAAAGTACCGTGGCTATACCTCTGCAGCCGAATTAGGCCGGCATGACCGCAGATGTACATCGTTCAGATGATATCACCACTGAGTGATGCATGTTTTCTGAGTTTATGGTGGCCCATTGGAGGGAACAAGGGTAACACGTCTATATGGACGATCTTCATACTCTTTGTTTTCTATTGTGTGTATAAGCCAGTATACATATATATATATATATATATATATATATATATATACTTTAAAAAATTATATGAAATGTTCAATTAATTTTGAAACAAAAGAAGTGTATCTGATATGCCAAGGTGAGTTGACGATCGCCTGACGTCCAGGTCCAATGAACCATAAGTAACTTAACATCATCTTGAACTGGTAAATGAATGTGTTGTTAAAAATAATTCGATGGTATGCCTTGGCATTAATCACACGTACATGACGTGTGATGCAAAATTAAATTGAAATAAACAGTAATTGAGGTAGGCGTTTGCCTTTTTATAAAAGCATTGGAGAACCGTCTCCACTGGGGCGTAAAAAATATTTGGCAAAAAATCTGCTTAAAATTTGTTTCAATATGTTAGTCGCGCTGCTATGAGGAGTCTGACGACATTTCATAGATTCAAATACGTCAACCAGTTCGGAGTGTAGAGAACTTAGAAGTCTACATACATACCTACGCTCGAAAAACATTTCCCTCTTTCTGACACAGTAAGATAAAAACAGATGATGCCGAATTTATGTTTAGAAACATAGCTTATAGATTTGGAACAGTAAAATTATTGAATATTTAATTCAAATTGGAACCATCTATGAGAAAAAAGTTCAAAATTTTTGCCACCCCAGACCTCTTTTGCGCAGCTGGGAAATGAATTTTCTACATATTAGTGTCTAAAAAGAACTTTCATTAATTGATACACACTTTTACATTTATCACAATTATTCGTGAATTTGCTACGTTACAATTAGCCTATAAAATTCTCATCTCATCGCTGAGCACAGCGATACAAGAAAATATATAAACTATGCATAACATAGAAAGAGATAGGGAGCGATGACCTCAATAACGGGAATATGAATTTCCTAAATACATACAGAATGATTTGAAGTCGAGCAATGAATTATTTACAAAGTGTAAATTGTAGTAACCATTGCCGTAGGGTTGTAACGGACCCGCCGGTTGTTTGACTGATCGGACAACAATGGAAGTATCAGAGTGAATTCACATCAAATTGCGCAGAATACAAAAATTATATTGTCCTTATATGTAAAAACAAAGTCCCCGAAAGCATTGTCGGTAGTAGTGTACGGATTTTCATACGGTCATGCGCTTGTATAGAGAAACTTACAAGGATGACTCTAGCACCACTCGACCCAGGGGTAATTCGCAGGCAAATCCGGGGCGGATCGCTAGTTTTCTATAGGAAACTATACGCATCTAATACCGTATATACTACGACTATGACTTGTAACTTACTTGGCAACTACAAATATGAAAGATGGCATAGGGGACATATAGGATACGTCAGCGGTTTGGTGATGACCGACGTTCATTTGCGCAACCTAATGAAACACAAAAGTGTGTGTGGTACACACATCAGAAGTCAGACGTCTCTAGCGTAACTAGGGAAAAACTAATATCATCACTACATTTGCTAAAGCGCGCGCATAGTAAAAAGACTATCGCCTCGTGGTGTAACGGTGTAGACGTCGCCTGTTAAGACCGCTAGCCGCGTGGGGTCCCGGGTGCGACACCCAGGTCGGGCAACTGTTATTAAATATTTCTCAGACTATTCTAAGCACGCATTACATTGTCCGGGATTGGAATGTGCCCGAAGTGGCCATAGGCTTGCCAGCTATGACGTCACGGGCCTCAGTACCTTGACTAGTCGTGGGTGTGCTAGTATACCTACTGGACTACGAGTTCTGGATGTACTAGCACACCTCTGCCTACCTCTTCGGGGATAACAGGCGTGGAGGTACACTTTACTTTTTAGTAAAAAGAAACTACTCTCATCATACCTTCCTAAAACGTCAAAAAAAGTGCAACTCCAAAAACACGTGCTACCGTGGAGGGATGGGGTCCCTCCACGGTAGCACGCGAAACGCGATAGCATAGCCATCCCTTTTGAGACGAGATGTTAGGGAGAGGTAACTCCTGCAAAGCAATAATGACACTACCTCTTACTAAGCAATGACACTTATTCTTACAATAATCTGAATATGAACATAAATACACAATTGATATATGCAATACCCGATGAAATGATGATAGTTATGAAATATTCCATTAACGAATAAGATAATAAAGGTTCATAAACACGAATTCACAATTACAGCTAACGAATTTACAGTAACATATTCATATCAAAATATAAATAATAATTACAGTCGCCATTCATACATAGGTGACTTTAATTTCAATAGTCACCCCAAATCTACAATTTACGGCTCGAAATTACCCTCTCATTATTCTCATGTCATTACCGCTGACATTTATGAGTGCTAAACTCATTCAGAATGTTGACAAAGTCACAATAGGTGGTGCTTTATTTTATTAAAGCTATTTAATTCGGGTGCAAAGTGTAGAGGGTCTATATTATCGAGCATCGCTGCGTAGTTTTATAAATCGTTCTAAGTCATTGTGGTACCTTTTTTTATAAACTTAAGAAATGTAACGCATTTAGGATTTCTATTATAGAGATACATATAATACATAGATAAACATTTGTTATCAAAATTGATACTTTCTTACATGGTAGTGCCGCTGGCACATTGCTGTCGACTTTGGTCGGCACAACCGGAGAATTACATCTGTCAATCACACTGGTATGAGAATACCGATGATGCCCAAAGGATATTCGGGAAATTAGGAAAATACAACTTCACACCGTAGTCGTGCTGGTGTCAATGTGATAATAGACGCTTTCGATCAGGTGACTAGTCACCTTTTTTCGTTTGCACTCTATCATGTAAGAATACAAAAAATGAAGTATCAGCGCATGGTCACTTGTTGTCTATTAGTATGCTTAGGCGTACATACATACACGATACATATGCTATAATTGATAAATCGAAAAAAGTACATACGTAAAATCATGAAGATTTTTTTTTATTATTTCTTCCCTTTGTACTATTTGAAGTTCCGTTCCCGTACATTTTTATATATTTTCGGCAGGTCACATATCGGTAGGACATGTATGTAATTGCAACACTGATAAACCTGCTTAAAAGCACCACACTTTCGAACTCAAAGCGCTTTATATGCACGTATCTATGTAACATTCACGAGATACCGTATAATTTTTGGCTCCGGTACACATGTACCATGTAAAAAGTAGCAATAAAGTTTCCATCGCGACAAAGTTCTTTTTTTCAATCCTCTACACAGCCTGATAACTGATCCTAAGCCTAAAGCATTCGGACACGTTCGACGCTATTCACGACTCGTTAAGAGGGTAGGGGGTGCAAAACTCGCCGTTAATCCAAAACGATCGCCGCGGGGGCTGGAACATGAAAGCTATGTTTACATGAAACTCCACTTTCAGTTGGTTTCATTAAATTCGCAGTCAGAAAAATGTGTTCGTCGCATTTATACCGAGTTAGCACCAGAAAGATATTTAGGAATTTATGTGGAATATTTGTATTTCGCTGAATTTTTTTCATCATTTGTAACTATTAAATCGCACATGTTTTTGTAAGGGGTAGATATATTAAATTATGGCTTTTGGTGCGATCAAATCAAATCAAAAACCAAACTCGAAGATGCATTGCGGGCCTTTTGGAGATAAGTGAGCTCTTTGAAGATCCCTAAGCGTATCGGTCCAGAAAAACCAAATGAGGCTGATGCCATAAAGATGTGGAAGAAATTATGCTTAAAGCGCACAGTTGAGGACTTCAAAACATCGAGATATTGTGTTTGAATTAAATTCGTCTAGGATGACACTACTTTCGCTACACATTTGAAATTTTTAATTTAATTTTATTTATTACTGATCAAAAATGTTAACGAAGTGTAGATCGTGACTACGAGATAATTTGAAATATGCTTTTTAAGTCTTTTGGTTGTAAAAGTAAAAAACATCTCCTTTTTATAATATGAGAGGAAAACGAGCAGTCATACATATAATTATTATGCAGATGAGCTGCCCGCCTTCTCCCCTCTCCCTGTAATGGGTAACCGCAAACCGACAAACCGAACTTTTTTGATGGGTCACACAAGTGAGAATCACTCCCCGATCGTTCCGACCCAATTAGGCCGCAACACAGCATGGCACTTGCGTCCTACATACTATTCACTACCTATTTACATAAAGATTATAAAATGTTAAACATTCATTATCAAACGGATATTTGTCAAAACGATATTATGATAAACAATCAAATAAAATGGCGACTGCAACGAATGATTCATTGAATAATATATGAATAAAATGATTGTAAGTGAATAAACAACTAAAATATGTATTTTGTGCAGCCGTAAACAATGATTTGCTATGCACAGAAGAACAAGTTTACCGATAAACGCCGACTAGCAGGTTGAAATATCGGCGTCTTGCAATATAGGGAACTTTAGTGTGAACGTTCAGAACGTACAATAAATATTTTACTTCATCATAGTCGGTCATCAGTCCCTTCCGGGCCACATATAGACCCCCTCTTTCAATGAACGTCAAGATCGATCTCCTGCTACTCGCAACCCGCACGGCTCGTCTACTGCTCAAATATCGCCTTCCTCGTGAATGATCGACCAACACTTTGTCTTCTCAAACGTCGCCATTTATAAATTACTTCATTGTATCATGTTAAAAGATATAGACATTAAGAGGATCCGACGAATGTATTACGATACATTGTATCGAATCGGGTCGGTGGCACCAGACACATAGCCACTTTGTGGTTCTAAAATATTCCATATAGGCAAGGTGTAAAAGTTCATCAGAACGTCGCAGGATATTGACGGCTGAGCAGCTGCTCAAAGAAATGTCAAGTGTAAAGGTGAACATTTTTATATTCTAGGATGGGTCTAGGGGTCACAGAGATACGGCGTCCTCGGGTTAGTTCAAAAAAAGCTGGCCTAAGTGGTCAGCTTTTCTTTCATGGTTTTTTCACTTTCGTAGATTGAGTTGCTGTGTAATATTAAATACTTAAGTTTACGCGAATGTTAATGTACATTACAATTAAACTACTTTTACGGATTTTATAGCGGTTTATTTATTATTTATCTAGCCCGATGTCTCGTAGCCTTCACTGAATAATAGTATATTATTTTAAGATATATATTTTTATTTTTTTTTCTGCATAATATCGACGGCTATAAATTTACAAAATAAGGCCATTACCAATTCTACACGGTAAAGTGTTGCTCATTATTATTATCCTATATTCACTGGGCCAAAACTCGTCTTACGCTATATAATATATTATTAATAACAGAAAAAAATCATATCGAACTCGTCTCGTGTCAATAAAATAGCAGTGAAATGTTTCATGCTCGGTTCATTCGATAACGCGTTTATGTTAATTCTAGTGTATTTTATGTACAGCGGAATGAAGATTTATAATCTGATCTAAAAATTCTACTAACCCACGTATGACACACGAAATGTTTTCCTTAAACTATATATCTAACAAATGTCTTTGTCTAGCTCAGGATAGATGAGACAGTTAGTCGGACCTTTGAGTGGCCATAATGCCCGTAAATTTAATGTGGACTGGTGTTAGTAAGCGGTAGTAACATGATACACTGCGGTGGAATTGAGCCGGCATGACCGGGGAGGTACCTGTCTCACATGATACCGCCGTGAATTGACAGCCATGCTGTACGATGCGTTTTGTGAACAGATGGTGACCTATTGGAGAGTAGGAGGAAAGGAAAGGATAGCAACGTATACGCATGACTGTAATGCAGATGTCTATGGGCGTGCGTAGTCGTCAGGAGTCTCCGATTGCTCCTTTGCCTGGAAGAGCATACTATAACTATACTATACAAAAGCTAGCAATGTTGTCGTATTGCTGCCCGACGTGGAAAAAAATATAGAGACATAACAATAACCTTTAGATACCTTACGGGAGGGGGTTTATAACTCTGTTTATTTGTAGAGGGTAATCCTCGGCAACGCTGTTCCGCTAATGATCGAACTTCTTAACGCACCCTTGGACGAGAGCGTTACAGATGGAAACGGAAAAGAAGAAGATGGAGAAGAAGATATGAGTAATTACAATAAAACTTAAGACATCAAGATATAAGTAATTTAAGATAGAAAGAGAGAGTTACGTTTCATATATTACTATAGGGGCAAGAGAAAGATCCGAGCAGACATTTTCCTCTACCCTTCGTCTCATAACCAGTGCATGAAATGAAGTCAAATTAGTATTAAGTTTTACTTCAGTCGCGTGGTATTAAGAATACTTTTTTATTCGTACCGTATTTGACTTTGACGACCGGTTGGATCAGCTGGCAACGTGGCGGTTAGACCGCGAGTCACGCCAGAGGTCACGTATTCGAATCCCGTCTAGGTCATGGATGCTTATCATATATGTATTGTATGTATTTCTATAATAAGATCTTAAATATATAAGATTTCCTAAGTATATAAAGATATTAAATATATTTCCGTTGCTTACGTTGTGGACACAAGTCCTTACGGTACCACAGGACTAGACTAACATGGTGTAATAAGCCCTCAGTTATTATTACTATTTTATATTATTATTATTTTATTGCACGGCGTAATCAGTAGTTTAATTTTGGCTTGATCTAGTAACGTTTATAATCTGTCAAATACAACAAAATATTAGCAGTAATGTGACAATACACCTTGCCCCAAATGACCGAAATTTCGTTAAGAAACATCTTCCAGTTACACAAGTAGGTCGAATTAGCTTATGTAATCTAGCTTGTAGCATGTCTTGAACTCGATTACTGCTGCATAGCGTTAAATTAAACCGTAGTTATCGCCAGAGCCTGGCGAGTTGCTGTTTAATATAATATATAGGACGCGTCTGCTTTTAGTCGTAATATGGTGACTTTAGGTGGTGACACAAGATGCAATTTGCGTGTTTAATATGTATGTATTGAGAGAAAGGCAGAGAGAGAGAGACGTCCTAGTTCATCCACTGCTGGCGTCTGGTCTATGTGAAAATAATATTATAGCGTTTAGCGAGTTCCGGGACAGCGAACTGAATAATATATAGCACTTTTATGTCCCATCTAATAATTGCAAACAATAGCTCTGTGTAATTAAATGTACTATATCCAGTATTTTCAGTATTCATCATTATCTATGCACGCAATTCGAAATTTAATAACATTTTATTCGAAATTCGTATTATTTTGATTTCAAATTCAATCATTTTAAATATTTTGCCTCTATAGTAAAACATCTATAGTAAAAGGTTGTCAAAACTGCAAAATTGTAGAGAAAATTTGACGCAGTCAGATAAATTAAAAATACTATTATTCATGTTTTAAAAAGGTCATGGGAATACCTAACCAATAATTGATTATTTCATTGTATATGCAGCAGTCGGGTTATATAAATATCCGAATTTTGTTACGGCTAGCAATATTCAGAAACAGGGCCGTTGTGTCTAACTGCAAGCCAACGTTTAGCCGGATTGAATGCCATTCAATGTCTCTACTTAAAGTCTTAACTAATCTTAAATAACTATCGGAATACATACTTCCCATCTGCGGGAAAGGAGAGGGCCTGTCCCCCTATCGACCACAATCTCAACTAGACCGTCGCCCGGCATGTCTCATAGTAACCGATGAAGCTGTACATGACATGCCATGTTGGAGAAGGAAGTGCATCGCAGCGGAATTGGGCCGGGAGGTGCCCCTCGCTCATTTGATACCGCCGTAAAGTGACATCTACGGTATCGCGTTCCGTACGGTTTGTGAATAATCGGTGGTCCATTGGGGGGAGGTGAAAGGGAGAACTAGGCATCGGCATAGTAATTATGCTGATGTTTATGAACGTCGGATAGCGTAGAAATGCTCCGATTACCCGTTCGTCTCCCTATATACCAGTCAAAAAGAAAAAGTTGTTGTATTTTTATCATATATTTTTAAGCGATTTTTACTGAACAAAGTAATTAAAACGTTATTTATACAAGCAGCGGCCTGCGGTTTTACTCTCGTAACTCCGCTGTTGTTGGTCGTAAAGTGATGGTACATATAATAGTCTTCCTTGATAAATAGTCTACCTAATCGTGACATACTTTTTCAACCCTAAACAGTAGCTCCTAAGAGAGCATTAAATAAAACATAGTAACTCTTGAGTTTTATAATATTAATCATCTTTATAATATTATATTAAGATAACACGTATCTATGATGGTTACCATAATACGCCTTTTCCTGAAAAGTGAAAGGTCACTGTCCCACGGAAAGCAACCGTCATGCGCACATGATTATCATCATAACAATCAGACGACAATATTCAGGCTGTTAAAGATCATTATTATCAATATTCACAATAATGATAAAAACATCTCATCACTAACAGATGTGCCTTTAATGTCCATTAATGTAGATGTACCGTTGGAATGAAATAATTCTTGGAACTATGTTCACATTAGTGCATTTGCTTCCAGACCGGATCAGCAGGAATTGAATAACTTGCACAAATGCCCTGGTACTGCTGCCGCTAGACGTTTTAGAGTTTAGGTTGATCCAACTTATGAACCTCCGACACTCCGACACAGGTAAATGCGTAAGCAGCCATTCATTTTTGAACTTATGGCATTTTTATATTCTTCCAAACTGTCGTGTACTTCATCCAAATCCATTGAGAAGAATATCATACATACAAACTTTTTCATTTATAATGTCTGCAGGCTTAATCCTAGTATCTATGTGTTTGATTATATTGTAGAAGTTATGATGTGTTTAGGAAGTGGTAGTGCCATGCTGCATAGGAGAGCCTAGTGCCAAGATGGTGCATGACACTTCATCCATCCATCGATGCTGCGAAATCGGGCTGGCACGACCGGGGCAGTACCTCCCGCTCACTTGATACCGCCGTAAATTGATATCATGGCTGTCGTTACTTGTGCTGTTTGTGCGTAGCCGGCGTTGGCAGATAGGAGAGCAATCTGCGTAACAATCACGCGAATGTCCATGGGCGTCGGTTGACATCAAAATACTCCAATTTCTCCTTTTCCCTTATGCTATAAAAAAAGAGATAGTCACCTGCCTGTTTTACCTATTCACGTTCGAAAGTGAATAAAATGTAATATCAAATCGCAACCGCCACTAATAAATATAAACATAGCTCATATATTATATGGGACGAGTCTTAAAATGCTCAAGACTTGCCGCAGCAGCCTATCTTTGTGACTTATCACTTCCCTATAAATTATGCTGTCAAATAATATGTGAATGTTAATGATCTTGAAATAACATTTTAGCTCAAATTTCAGTGGAAGAGCTTAGAAATAAGCTATTTATTACTCAACATATACAATGTAGTCATAATGGAATGAAATGAAGGTTATTTAAGACTAAATTACAGGCTCCTAGATGTAAAAACTGGAACTTATGATATATTGCCGTAATCATGAAATATTTTCGCTCAGCTCCAAACACTTAAAAACCTTATGATTAATAAAAGTTTTGGAGCATGCGCACACTGAAGCCTTCCGAAGAATATGCCCTTAATATAATTAACATTTACTATGTGTGTGTGTTACGAAATTATATAATTATTACTTCATATTATTTGTACCATACAGATACCATTATACGAAAATGGTCAGTGAATAATGAATGCGTTAATAAGTATGTTTGATTAACGTTCGGTAAAAGTACAACATTAATTTCATCTTCTTCTGTATTTATATATTAATATGAACATATAACATGTTCGTTTATATCAATATATATAAACAAACATATTGTATAACCTAATAAAGGTTTAATAACTTTATATTATAATTCATGTCATTACAACCTGTATAATATCAACTTGACTATAGTGTGTGCTTTTTTCCACATCGCAAATGAGTCATTGTAAGTATACTGTATACATAAGTCTAGAGGGAGCTAATTGTTTAAAGATATATTCGTACGAATAAATCAAGTTAGGGCTGAGAGGTTTATGTTTTCCGGTTAAATTCGCATTCTTACGCGATGACTTGTAGGTGATCTGTATAACGCAATTTACGATTTATGCTTAGCAATAACTCAAAACGGACATTTCAAATGTATGCGATACCGTTTTTATCGTATAATTTAGAATCCTTGAGAAACTAAATGAGTAGTATTCGACAGACTAAAAATACAACATCCAGAAACCGTCACGCTGGATTCCGTAATGGGGTCAGCTGAACGACCTGTAAATATTTGCTAATAAGCGTTAAATAGATAAATTTAATGTCAAAAAAATGTCACCTCCCCTCCAATGGCATTAGTAATGGCATCGGAGGGGAGGAGGGAAACAGGACAGCAACGCATCGGCGGGACGATAATAATGCGGATGTTTATGGGCCTTGGAACTCGTCCAAAGGATCCAATATAATTAAATATATATACACGTCGGGGCCCGTACCAACAGTAGCAATCAACATCCATGATGGTGCATAGTCTACAGTAGGGAGTTTCTTCTATTAGTAGGATATGGGTACTAAATCGTATTCACAAATAATCGAAAAAAGCCTAAATTGTAAATAATAATAATAAAGTAAAGAAGAAAAAAAGAAAGTTGGAATTATATCAAATTGTAAAAAAAAACCCTTTTCAAACTCGGAAGTTCGTTCGGAAGACATCGCGGAGGTATTCGTGGTCATGTCCATCATAGGTGAGAAACGATGGCAGCGCATCGGCATAGTAATTATGTGGATGTTCGTGGGCGTTGGTAGTCGCAATAAATCTCCGATTGCTCGTTTACCCCCTATTCTATATAAAAAAACATACTCCGAAGCAACTATAGGTCAAAAGTCTATTTGAAAACAAATGATATCTTCCTTTTTTTGTTATATGACGTTTAGTAAATTCCATGACTATTAACCGTGTCTTCACGTTTCAAATTACAATTTACTTTAGCTGTCAATTCCTGGTCTATAAGAGGTAAGCAGCACGATGACTGCAGCCTAGTACGCCTACACTATAATGCCCCGTATACTATAAAAAAATCCTCTTCATAGACATTACAAAACTCATATAAACAGTAATAAGCTAAATGAAAAATGGCACGCCGAGCTGTAAAAGAAACCTGGCTGTCTGCGAACGCTGATCATTATTTCATGAAGCTCCAGCGCTTCTGAAGTGTCTGCTTTTACATATCAATTATAACTATTTTTATTCCTGAGCTCATTACGAGATTTTTTTCTTCTTATTTATCTACACACGTTACCTGTTATTTAATTATAGTATACGAGTTTGGAATCAAGAATTATCTATGTAATATATAAAACGCTTCCGTTACTGAGTAGTCATTGACGAGTTACTGAGTAGTTAATCAGTTGACTGAGTGACAGACAACGTACAACAAGCTACTGTACCTACGAACATACCTACATACATCTTGAAGGATGGCAATGCGCCTGCATAACTTCGGGTCATACGGATGTCTATGGGCGGCGGTAGTTACCTACCACATGCTTCTTTGCCACTTATTATATTAAAAAAAACCATGAAATTTGGTACGGAGGCAACTGTAGGTGAAATAGGGGCGTGAAGTTTGTAAAGGACTTAGACCATGTTACGTGGGATAAACCGGGGGGCGCTACAAGTAAAAATATAGACAGTTGAAGTTGCGACTGGTGGAACATCGTATTGTGGCTGGACAAATAACGATCATGCCCTAAAAACCTATCTCGTTAACACATAATTTATACAGGCTGTGTAATAATGAAATTATTATAAACTTTACGAAGAATACGCTCCTTTTATATCGGTTGGAGTTAAATATGGATCAGATAATTAAAAAAAGGAAACCTTGTTTTCCCATTTTCTGTGGAATGGTCATATATATGGCTATAATAATAATGTGTGGACATTTCTTTTTGTTTCGCGGATGCATGTATTTAATCACTGCAATCTGTCTTGGGTTCGAACCGATGGGTGTGTAAGACTCGCGTAATACCCACTTAAGCCCCGCGGGTGTCCGAGGTCTTCTATCTGTCAACAACTGAGCAATTCGGCGATACACCAAAAGGGTGCTAATCCCACAATCGAGATTAACTCACCCTGACTCCATGACACAGTAAGCAAGACGGGATAAGTTGCGCGTATCGCCTCTGCCAAATTCGCGTTCATTGACTGCGGTACGGGCCATTATCCACCTCCTCTGGCCCGCCGCAACCTTTTTGTGGGATATGACTGTCACACAAAAAGAGACCACCTCCGATCAGGATCTGTCTGCCGCTCCACATTAGCCCAGACCTGTGCATTTGCAATGACTTATGATCCAAAGTATAGTTTAGACTTGTGACACATATGCTAGACCATAATATATGTAGATAGGAAATAGGCCTGCTTTTAAATGAAATGTTTTATTTTATGTAAGCGGTTTACTTTTCCTGATGTAAAATATTCGTAATAATCTATATTTAATTGTACTATGAAGACTATGTGTCTGCCTTGTGGTAAGGATGACCAACCATTGTCGTGAGGTCCTGGGTTCGAGTCATGAAGCCAAGGTGTTGTTGCGATTTTTCAAATTCTTATAACAGTCCGAAGTCAGGAAGTTGGCGTTGTTACACCCTCATGTCTCGGAGAGCACTTTAAGTCCTGCCTGCACCTGATTTCTCTCCGGTCGTGTCGGATTGCCATCCCATCGGTGTAGGAGAATGAAGAAAGTGGGAGTGCACGTGTGCCCGAGCACACCCTGGAGCACCCAGTTGTCTAGTATCCAAAGAGATGGCCGCCGTGGCTGATAATCGACTAGGACAGCGTTATAATAAAAATTATTATTAAAGAATCTTTGTATATTTTAGAGTAGTCGAATGTCTACTAAATAAAACTATTGCTTAATAAACTTAAGAAACTTTGATATAGTAAAAAATATATATGCCCTAGGCGGTTTATGAACCTGCGACCTCTGACACAACGTACGTGGCATACCCGCTACCTAATTAATCACCCAAAATAACCTCAATTGCATTTGTTAACACAATTTTATACGAAATGTCAAAAGCATCAAAAGAATTCGATTTTTATAAAATATTAATTACGATTAAAATTAATGCCGTAAATAATAAATCGAACAGTAAACACAAAAGGCGACTTCCTCCGCGCGATTCTGGTAATTGTCGTTTAATTACCAACAGGGGAGAGTAAAAAATAAACCTTAAAGCCTCTTAATGGCAAACAATTTTCCGCTCCTGTGGCCCCAGAAACGTTTCCAACTTGGAAGTCGGATTGTTGTTTGTTGTTGTTGATTTATAATTTAAAAATAGTTTATTATTAACAATTTGTCTATATTTCCATAGATAATTTATTTTTAAAAAAAATCAAGTATTTTAATAAACGGACATTTATACACCCAAAATTTTTACAAACCAAACCATGGTCCAACCAAATCAAATGTCGCTTTCGTCGTATCTCCTCTATTCGAAAACACTTCCCTAAAAGCTAGTATGGGAATACTTGGTGCCAACATATTGGAGTAACGTTCAGTTCCGCTGTCATTTGGAAATAAGATGTAAATTTACATCTTAAAAAGTTCGATGTGCTCTGTAGAACGAAACAGTATCTCACGCCAGCCCATCGGTTAGAACTCTATAAGATGCAGGCCGATCGCACGTGGATCAATCAATGCTCTCGCCCCTGGGCAGGTATTCCTCAATTTCAGCTTGTTCCATTTAATCGTATTCAACGTAGAGCTACTCTAATCGTTTATGATTAAGATTAATACTCACCACCTCGGTAAAATTTAATTATACTAAATCAATTTATTTCCACTAAAGAACAGGGGACGGCCGAGCTATTTTGACAGAAAATATTATTACCTACTACAGTTAAAAATGTTATCGAAAAGACATAGAAACTGTCCGCATCGTGGTCTATTGGAGAGGAGAAAATAAATCAACGCATCTACATGTCAACCCTTAATGCGGATGTCAAGGGGCATCGATAGTCGTCAAAGGCCGATACCACGTCTGCCTAACATATGTACTATAAAACAAAACTTCTGGTGAATAATGAACCTCACCTTCCACGATTGATAATAATGTTTTTCTTTTCTATTTTATTGAATACCAGCTGATGGCTACCGCGTAATGTATACCCAGGGAAGCCATTAATTTGTTCTTACGATAAAAAATATTTTCTTGTGTTATTCAAGATTGTAATTTGGGTCAAATTTAGTAATTCTCGCGTGAACGAATAACAATCATGCGTTAAAACTTACTCATTTATAATGATAGTATCTTTTATAAATTCATTTGCTATGCTTTTAAAAAATCGAAGAAACGCCATAAATATAATGATACTCTTACACACAAAGGAAATTTAGCTTTTAATGATATAAACACAAATTAATATAAAATAAATCACCGACACAGTTGAATTACGTGTGTAATTACAGCTTAGTTATGGCTTTGAAATCAAATAATTCAACTAGAAATAACAAATTAGTGCAACGCATCCCAAATATACCAGGTCGATTTCACACTTCGATAATAATAAACAAATATATTAAACAACAGTTATTGCTGAACGTTATTTAGTATTCTTGTTAACGAACTGAATACTGCTAAATTACTATTAAACAGAAATTTTCGTAAACAACATTACCTTGTTGAGCTTCAGAAAAGTATGGTAAAATTTAAATCCTTCCGGGCTCAGAAAAAGTATAGCCTGTCATTAGGTGATTCCATAACTTGTTTGATACATATAAATAAAAAATGTCCAATTTGATTGACTGACTGGCCTTATTTGTATCTCCTATATCTATAATAGCCGAGGTAGTAATTCGATCTATATTATTACAAAAAAATTCAACTTCATACAAAATATAGAGATTTTATTACGTGTAAAGTGTGACTATGCCAAGTAAAATCTTTTTGCAAATAAAAATTACATATAGTATATACCATAACATTCCTAATAATAGCTATGACTGCTTGGTTCGAGAGGGATATACTATTGTACTCAATTTTTTTTTAAATTATTGATTTCTACAAATGTATGTAAGTTAATGCTGGGGTCGTTAAGGAACTTAGCTGTTAAAAAACGACATTAAATAAAATAAAAGACATACGCAATGTTTGTCAATGTCGCTACATATATTTTTTTTATTACAAAGGGGCAAGCGAGCAGCCTTGTGATGTCTACCGATGTCCATAATCTATGATATTGAAATATATATAGTGCAGATACGTGTCCTCCTTTGCTCCTTCGTTCCAATGGGCCACCAGCTACTAACCAAACGCACGAAAATAAACGTCGCGTTTTGACGTAGCCGAAACTTTACGACGGTGTCCTATGAACGAGAGGAAACCCCCTCACCCCCCGGTCGCGCTGGCTCTTCTCGACATAACACAGCATGGCACTACCGTGCCACGCTGTGTATTATTCTATATAATTAAGATAAGAAGCAAGATACTATATTAAAATATTAGTTGTCTGTACATCTTCTCCATACATATTCAACAATTGCCCAAATTAATAAATTTGAAATTTGGTACAAAATTTTAAATTTATTCATTCGGGCAATTGAAAAAAAGGGTTGTGATTTTTTTTCCTAGCATGTTAAAATAATAACTCCATAAACATAAAAATAACCTCTATTAGTGTCTAGCCCTTGTGTGTTAGCTGTAAAATATGTTATGGAGAACCTGCTTAGAACACAGCACACATACACAAATACATACACACATACATATATGACAGTCAAAACTCATGGAGGAACCTTGCACCTCGCTAAAAGAATAAAAGTCCGGACAAATAGGGGCGAAAAAATGGAATGTACACTCAGAGGATTTCTCTCAATTTTCCTCTCAAAGCCAGATAGACGTCTAAATTATTCTACAAATAAACATTATTTCAGTCATCAAATAAAATGATCTTACAGCTCGTAAAATAAAAACGAACTAATTTAAGTCAACAATGAATGTGTGCATTCGTTCGCAGTAACCAAAAATCCTGCCGACGACGTTTTACCCAAAAAATATATTGAAATGTAAATGTGTATTTGGAAATGAGAATACGGAAGTAACACGAATGTTTGTGGCAGCACGCGGTGTATTTCATATCTTTTAATTCTCGCTTTGATTATGCTAAGAGTTGGGTTTTGCTTAGCGGAAAAAACATATCTTTCGAACATTCCTATATTTTATTTAGAAAATAATTGAGATATGATTTTGATTTTCTTTATCTTGTACCAAGAACAACAGTAACAATGTAAACTTCACTTTAACTAAGGACAGATAGATAATGCTATTAACCGACTTCAAAAAGGGGTTATCAATTCGACACATATATGTGTCATGTTATCGTTATTTCAAACTATTCACATATTATAGCAATCTTTGGGGCTTTCAAATAAATAAAACAAATTTATATGTGTATACATACATATTTTTGTCCTCGTATATCTGAAATTGTTGCTAGTATTTTGATCATAACTTTTTTGTCTTAATACTATTGTTAAAAATTCAGAGTAATTCACACACGGAAGTCCAGAAAAATAATGATTACCTCACCATTTCTTTTTGCAAGTAAGATGCCTTTTGTTCAGCTTCAGTAGCTAATTTAACCTTGATCATAGCAAATAGGTGAGGTGTATTTGAGAACCCTAAGAAATCCCCACCACAACTATGAGAATAAAAGTACTAATAAAGTAGTAGAAAGGACGGCTTTTATAAGTACGACGCTCGTATTTCCCGTTGGTAAGGAACCCTCAGTGTGCGAGTCCGACTAGCACCTGGCCGGCTATTTGTATTTATCTACAATATTTACAACAGACAAATATTTCGTTAATTGTAGATATCCGTGGAGTCTTAAATATGTTAATGCTGTTCTGACTTTAACATCGAACCCGTCAACTATAGTTCTTAGTAAAACATTTGATTTACTCTTGAGCATTCAGTATTATACTATACAACCTCCAGGTTATATAGTATAATATAGAAAGTTTACTATATAGTTTAATATAGATACTTCCTCCTCTTGCTCCTTAGTCCCCTCTCCTTATAAGAGGGATACAAGGAGCGCCTCCTCCTCCTGCTCTTTAGTCCCCTCTCCTTATACGGGAGGTACAAAGAGCGCCTCCTCCCCTTGCTCTTTAGTACTCTCTTCTTATAAGAGGGGCACTAAAACAACGTTATTTGTGTGCACCGCAAATCTGTTCAAAAGCTTTCTTTTCTTTTTACTCCTTGAAGATAGTCTTACTCCTCACATGCATAGTTATATTTAGAAAATCCATTTATCTGAGTACGTTGGAGAGGAAATCTCGGGTCAGTGATCAGTTTACGCCTATAATTCATCTCCTATTTGTTGCGAATGATATTGTACATTATAATGTCGATATCTGGTGCATGCAATGTTTCCCTCTTGTTAGTCATTATGTTTTCATGTAAATGAATATAAAGAAATTCATATGTACACATAATATATTGTATATTTACATAAATTTGCGCTACCTCTTCACACACAGATTAATGTGATATAAAATGTACACTGGTAACGAAATAATGACTGCTAACTCACTGAGGTGCACGGAAGTGATGTCCATACATTACAACTGATGCCAATCAATATTATTAGAAACCAATCTGTCGGCTATTTACGACCTAAATGTTAATTTGAGCATTCCAATCAATATATCATTCTGTAACTAACCACCTCACAAAATCAGATCTCGATCCTATTCCCTAGTAAAAAGACATAAATTTCTACTGAACGCATCTTGAAGGCACATAAAAAACAAACATTCTAAAAGTACACAATAATTTGTCGGCAGTCTTGATTTCTAGGGCGTACGGGCGATAGCTGTGTTCCAGTTGAAGAGGACCGCATTGGTATGTTGGTGTGTGTGTGTGCCTCGAAGGCGAATTAGTAGTCAAGTATTCACGGCGCATACGCTTAAATAAGACTATCGCGATACAAAATGCAAATTTCTTAGTCTATGTAATAAAGGCCTTTGGCGACTCGCGTGATGCGATTAGACGTGGCCAGTGAGTAAGGATGTTATTATACGGACAAGCTTAGGGTTCGCCTGCGGTCCTGTGCGGAGTTTATCTAGCCTAAATGGTAAATGTTCTGGAACTCCCATCAGGGTAATACAGTATTGGATTATTGAGAGAATGCCCGCTAAATATAATAAATTGTGCTAATGTCAGAACATTTTTTATAATATCACTAGGGGTAAATGATCCGCCTTGGGGAGAGATATTGCAATTACTTCCTTCTTATGAATAAACTCGTTGCGATTAAAAAGACAGTTTTAGCTTTAACCTCGAGCTCAAGTGATGGGAACGAGTAGTACGCCGAGCTCGTTTTAAAAAAAGGGGTTAGTGAACAATTCAAAACCTTTTGCTGACTAGTGAACGGTCCTAATTAATTACCACAGATGCGGTGATCGCCTTCTCCCATCCTAACTAACGCACCACCGGAAACTTCCAGACCGCACGAAGCACAACAGCACTTTAAGGCTGTATCATGCCTTCGCGACCGCAACCTTGACCGCCTGGACTGCAGACAAATTCAAGTGAAATTCCGGTTCACAGTGTATGTACAACGTTGTCAGGTTTCAATAATTTATACATACATCCATCCATCCAAGAATGAAGATACATACCTACATACATACATACTCCTGCGGATCCAGTTGGGCAAGAATGCAGTTTAATTAATCTTAAACTTGAAAACACCACAACAAATTGTACATCCTGTTTGAACTAGAATTGCACTTGAATTGTGAAACTTCTATTGACAAGACTGATCTTGTGCCGAAACACTTAGGCCAAACACAAGTCGAGCCGAACGTGTATAGCGCTAACTCTCAACAGACAGACAAATAAATTGAAACAGTTCTGTCTCACTTAGTTGACTTTAGCCTCCTAATCTACCCATAAATAACTCTGTATAATTACAATTCGTTAAGGGACGATCCATTTCATATATGGTTTTGTACAATAGTGTGAAAATACTTGTATATAATTTCATTACAAATAAAATAAATGTATTGTACCTGCACGTGCCAATGACAATTTTTACACACTTTCCCGCCCTTCTCTTTAATAAATGTCCTTTATGTCAAAGTGTATGGCTACGCCATTGGTGATACTTATCGTAGAAATATTCAACAATTATTGTGCTGAAATAAACGAGGTTCAAAGACATACGTATATATTCGCCGGTAGCCGTCAAAAGGTTACGCTTACTTGCTTGTTTGCACTATAAAAATAAAGGCACTAAAGAAAAAGTTGATTGCGTCGTTAAAAAACATACAAGATCAGAATGTTAGTCTTTACTTCACGTCGTTATTATGTAAGTTACGTCGTAAGAGAATTAGACAATATTGCAAACAATTACGAAATGAAACTTTAAAATGCGTCGCTAGATTGTTACAAAATAAGCACAAGAAAATGATGACGTAGATACATGAAGCGCGCTCCGTCCGTTGTATGGGCGCAAGTTTTATTCTAAATATGAAACTCAGCGAGAACTCGGCGGAACTGGCGCATAAGCCGACACATGCCGCGCTACTAAGAATGTGACACCTACCAATGGTGATTTTATATTTCACGAGATTCAATTTTATGCGAAATACAATTCAATAAGCTACAGTTTTACAAGTTCAATTGACACTATATTTCGGTTACATTAATGACAATGTCATTGATGTAATATATGACAAATATATAAAACACTATTTTTTAATTGGTAAAGGGAGGAGTCTGTAATAATAATGGAAATGATTTCTGTAAAATCT
The DNA here is from genome assembly GCA_017140195.1 of Eumaeus atala. Classification (NCBI taxonomy): domain Eukaryota; kingdom Metazoa; phylum Arthropoda; class Insecta; order Lepidoptera; family Lycaenidae; genus Eumaeus; species Eumaeus atala. The sequence goes on along the minus strand of JAFELO010001217.1, from coordinate 221,698 downwards.
ATGAAGTCATATCTGCAACAAATTACGTGACTTGCGTTCTGATTACAACTGGAGGCAGGGGGCGTCCATAATGAGTTTCATAATACCATTTTGACGACCTGACTAGCGCTGTTGTAACATAGCCTGGATGAGCCGTGCGAGTTGAGCCAGAGAGGGCACAAGTCCGAATCCCGCCCAGGTCATGGATGTTTATCTATGTATTATAGTGCCTGTAACATATGCCCTTGCGGTACTTTCCACAGGACCAGTCTAATGTGGCGTGGTAAGTCCACAGATATTATTATTGTCTTGTTTTGGCTTAGGCTTCACGCTTCACCGCCTGCTATGTCTTCTCGTTACTTTTCTTACTCCTGCCAGAATAATGCGTCGGATTTGTTTAGGATGACCACATTTGTTTCACCCGGCGTCCAACCCGAAGCTTTCTTTGATATATGGTCAGGGGAACACCGTCTATA